>JASCZW010002173.1:0-56549 GCA_034211315.2 Aedes japonicus
AAAAATGATTATGACCACCCGTGGCCCCGCGAGGAACCTGTTCCGCTAATGGCCACTAGGATGTTTACTCGTCTGATGGACCCAGGGCAATAAAAATCAACATGCTGATGAAATTTCAAGAAGTTTGATACCCATATTGTTGGGGTTCCATGAAAAAATGATTATGACCACCCATGGCCCCGCGGGGAAGCTGTTTCGCAATGGCCACTAGGATGTTTACACGTCTGATGGACCCAGGACAATAAAAATCAACCTTCTGATGTAATTTCAAGAAGTTTGATACCCATATTGTTGGGGTTCCATGAAAAAATGATTATGACCACCCATGGCCCGCAGGAACCTGTTTCACAATGGCCACTAGGATGTTTACACGTCTGATGGACCCAGGACAATAAAAATCATCCTGCTGATGAAATTTCAAAGTTTGATACCCATATTGTTGGAGTTCCATGGAAAATTATTTATGACCACCCATGGTCCCGCGGGGAACCTGCTCGCAATGGCCACTAGGATGTTTACACGTCTGATGGACCCAGGACAATAAAGATCAACCTTCTGATGAAATTTCAAGAAGTTTGATACCCATATTGTTGGGGTTCCATGGAAAATTGTTTATGACCACCCATGGCCCCGCGGCGAACCTGTTTAGCAATGGCCACTAGGGATGTTTACACGTCTGATGGACCCAGGACAATAAAAATCAACCTTCTGATGAAATTTCAAGAAGTTTGATACCCATATTGTTGGGGTTCCACTGGAAAATTGTTTATGACCATCCATGGCCCCGCGGGGAACCTGTTCCGCAATGGCCACTAGGATGTTTACGCATCAGATGGACCCGGGACAATAAAAATCAACCTGCTGATGAAATTTCAAGAAGTTTGATACCCATAATTTTGGATTTCCATGGAAAATTGTTTATGACCACCCATGGCCCCGCGGCGCGGAACCTGTTTCTGCAATGGCCATTAGGATGTTTACACGACTGGTGGACCCAGGACAATAAAAATCAACCTTCTGATGAAATTTCAAGAAGTTTGATACCCATATTGTTGAGGTTCCATGGAAAATTGTTTATGACCATCCATGGCCCCGCGGGTGAACCTGTTCCGCAATGGCCACTAAGATGTTTACACGTCTGATGGACCCAGGACAATAAAAATCAACCTGCTGATGAAATTTCAAGAAGTTTGATACCCATATTTTTGGATTTCCATGGAAAATTGTTTATGACCACCCATGGCCCTGCAGCGCGAACCTGTTCCGCAATGGCCACTAGGATGTTTACACGTCTGATGGACCGATAGTAAATTCAACCTGATGATGAAATTTGAAGAAGTTTGATACCCATATTGCTGATTATTTACCGAAATTCACGATCAGTATTATCGTATAAAGACATGTCCTTGAAAATCCGGGTTTCCCGGAAACCAGAATGACCAGATCGATCCATTTCGATAACAGCTCGATAGAAAAGGAAATTTCAATTCGATGGAGCCCAGAACTGTTCAAATCGGCATAAAGTGACCTGAGATATAGGCATTTCAGTTTCGTGGGTACCCGGGTACCCATCCGGCCATCGACGGGTGTTTTTTTTTTCGGTCACACAACGGTTAAACCCTTTGAGAACGATAGCATTCTTATCAGTCAAAACCGGATTCATTGCAACAAAACAAACAATAACTCCGATACTGACCATGCATCAGAACCCTTGTCCTAACCAATTCAAACTATAGAACATCAAATAGAAAATGAGAATTCACATAAATGAAGACTAACCATGTTTTCTTTATTCCAAGCTCATCCTCGGTGGCGCAACCCGAGTATTGTCACTTTTCACAAGACATAAAATGCAATAAGGACAATTATACGTTCCTTTGACTACAAAAACAAATATGTTCCCTAGTTTGAGTTAAGTGGTGGTAGTGGTGTTAGTAGCGGCGGTATAGTTCTGAAGAAAATGAAAAATGGCTCAAGAAGTACCAGCTCACTTGCCTTAAGCTTAATGATTCGCCCCTAATAACGTAACTCGCACAAACACACCCTCAAATATTCTGTTAAAATAACAGAGAGAAACAAAACAAAGCCAAAGATACTACTACCGATAGGTACTGAAAAGCGCAAGAGTGTATAGCAAGGTGTATACTGAAAGGTTAACTTCAGAACAAGGGGTTCTACAACAGTGAACCAATTTCAAATTGCTAGTTTCATATTGGTTGTTGGTGTTGGTAAGTGGGACACTAATTACTCATGGCTGGCTCGAGGTTAATGGATCACATTATATTATCGTTTGGAAGGGACTAGGCAGGTACCTTATTTTAGTTAATTATTGTTGGTCATGGCTGAGGCTGCCATCAAGTCCTCGGTTCCAATAACCTCTTTCTGGAGCTTCGCGCAGATGGTCGACCAATAGCGTGCTGAGCAGGTACAAGAAGCTGGAAAGTATTAGGTTCAAAATTGGTCAAAAATATCCGATTTTACAGGAGTCAAGCAAACCCAGGTAACCCAAGCAGTTCCAACGCGTATTTACGGCAGCCTATCAAGCATTTAAGTCGCCTTAATTAATGTAATGCTTCATTGATGCTATTTTGCATTCGAAATGCTAATAACAGGCTACAAGCATTTAAATAGCATTTGAAATGCCACTTTACAACAGATGGCATTCAAGTTGCTGATATAATGCTAATATAATGCTTGTAGCATCTGAAATACAGTTTTAGGGTTGATTTATTGCATATGCTAATGCTTATTGGTTACCGGGGAAGTCAGAATAAACTCAAATACTTGAAGAATTATGAATTTTTAAAATCTACTGCATCTCAAACTAAGAATATTTTTCTCAGACATTTCCTAGAAAATATTTAAAATATGAATGTAAAAGTTTCAATGGAACTTTGAAATCCTTACGCTACTATAAACAGGTCGAATTGCAGTGTATCACAATTTCACTTATGATGGAATTGAGTTTGCTTGACTGTCGGGTTACGAACAATCAAACCTAGATTCAGAATTACTAAGCGAGTCACGGAAAAGAATTCCTTTATCTGATTTACTATTTGTTCTCACTTTTCTCGACTATTTGCATACCAAAAAAAAGTTTGCTTTAGAAGAAGCTGAATCTAATAAATTTTGAAAAAAAGTGGGTGTAAATCAAAAATGGATCTATTTTTTAGTACACAGATAAAAATAAACACTGAATTTTCTGTGTTATTTAATGCACAAAAGGGAATGCTAGATTTGGTAGAAAATAATGGGATATTTCATGTAAATTTAAGCCAGATAAGGCCTGAATCTAGCCTGTTGTATGAAAGATTGCAAACAATATCGTTGTTTACGCTCCTTCGACTTGGAATTACACGAGGGGAAATTTTACGCGCTTGTTAAAATTAATTAATTTTTCTGTGTATAGTTTCTTCATTGGACTATTTTTTTATATTGAATTAACGCTTCCTATCCCATCAATATTTGCACAATCTAATATTTTAGGATCGCTAATAACCGCCAAGATTTTAAGTCAGTTTCTGGTAGGGAGCAAACGATTTGACTTTTGACTTAGGTCGTTTGACAGCTAATCGATAAGATTTGATATATTATCTGTCGAACGGCCTAAACAAAACGTCAAATCGCTTGCTCCCTACATTCCTGCATTCATACTAAGCACTTAACCTTCATTTTCTACACTGCGTTAAATTGAGAAACAAGTAGCTGTAGCCAGTGGTGTCAAGTGTACATTCTTCGCAAAACAGTCGCCTGCTGCGAAAAGTTTATGCTCGCTTCTAGTTCGAGCGAACGTGAAGGATAGAAAACAGAAAGAGAAAAATGTCGCTCTATTTTTGCTGACGTTTACAAATACTTTTGATATTGCGTATGATCATAACGCACTTATTTGGAAACCTATGATTATGAATTGTTAGTATCCATTCCTATTATTTAATTTTATATAATAATCATCATATGATGCAATAATAAGCCAGCAATCAACGAATTCCTGAGCGACGTAGATCTATGTCGCAACTGTTTCAAAACCAAGAACGGTTAGCAGTAGAAATGTCTCGTCACCTGTAGAAAACAGTAGAAAAATGTCATGACATTTTCTCCCATGCCTGTTTACTTTCGCGTGTGTTAAATTTGGTCGTAAAAAAACAATGAAAAATTGTGACATTACAAAATAAAGTACATTTACCATCACCGCCTGAAGCATTAGGATGTATAAAAATATCGTTTCTGCTCCAGCCCATCAGGTGCGGACTCTTCACTCAAAACTTGAGCTCAATTTGTTGCGAACTCAAACTGCACTGGCCTTTTTTGTTTGGTTTCAATACGGCAAAGTAAGTACGCTGAGTTCATGCAATGTGTACAAAATGTGTGAAAAATATATGATCTTGTATTTCAGACCAAAATCAGCGGAATATTCAATGTTTCTTCCCGAAGAGCCGGGAATTGGCACCTACGTAGAAATAGTACCAACACAACACATACAAACTCGTTAAACTAGAATTAAACTGATAGGCAAAACCATATGTAAATAAATATTTTAGCATCAACTCCTCGGTTTACGTTACTTGCACTTTGAATGGGACCTCACAGGTTCAGCACCCAGCTAAGCTCAACGATTGCCATTGACTCACACTTCCGTCCGATTTCACCACCTCTTATCAGCCACTTACTGATAATTTTCTGCGAAAAAGCATTGATAACTATTCGTCATCAACCCCTACTATACAGCACCATTACTCATCGTCATTTCTCCCCCTATTGGCAGATCTGAACAACCCGGTTCAACCGAAGGATCCGCCCAACTTCCAGAAGGATGGCTCAGCCTACACCATCACACCGGCACGATTGGCCCAGATCCGTCGCAACTTCCTCTACCCATTCTATAATCAGGGTGGCCCGGAGAACATCGGCGACTACCAGCGGGACATCCACGCCTCGATGCCCCAGGTGCACAAGAACTTCAACTTCCAGCTGCCGTTCTTCGGCTTTCGCTTCAACTACACCCGCGTATCGATGAACGGATTCCTGGAATTCTCCGATCCACCGGAGCACTACACCTATCCGCTGTCCTTCCCAATCAAGGATTGGCCCCGGCGGAACGATCCCTCGTTTATTGGAATTTTCTTCTCCAAGTGCCGAATCGGTAGGATCTACGATACCGATGTCGATCAGCGAGCACCCGGAGTGTACTTCCGGATGGAGCGTGATCTTGAAACGAGAACCGATCGACCCGGTGTGGAAATGCGTGAACGCGTCATGTGGGACATCCGCGAGGGAGTCGTGGGATCGGATACGTTTGTGCCGAAGCACGCGATTATCACCACGTGGAAGAATATGAGCTTTGCTGGCGGTATCGATAACTCTTTGTTTAGGGTATGCTAGACCAAGTGGTTTTGAATTTTGGAAACGATCATACTTAGAAAATTTGTTCTATCATTGCAGACGAACACCTTCCAGATGATTCTGGCAACTGATGAAGTCTACACGTACGCCATCTTCAACTACGCCATCATCAACTGGTCGTCGCATACGGAAGCCGGTGGAGACACAACCGGAGGAGAAGGAGGAGTCCCAGCTTATGTAGGTTCCTTTGCTTACTCAGTGACATCGTTGATATAATTTTTCGAAACCCCTACAGATCGGCTTCAACGCAGGAAACGGAACACAGGCCTACGAATACAAACCGTACAGCCAGGCATCGGTACTGCGAGACTTGACGGGGCGTGGTTGGGCTAATGGGTTCCCTGGACGGCATATTTTCCGTATTGACGAACGGATCATGCTGGGAACGTGTAACAAGGATATCGACGCGGCACATCTTCCATTGGTGTTCGCTCCGGAGTCTGGAAATATGCTGGGTGGAACGGTTGTTAACATCACTGGACCCTGCTTCCTCTCAAACACCACCCGTATTGCTTGTCGGTTCGATACGGAGGAAGTTATCGGAACGGTCGTCGATACGAATCGAGCTATCTGCGTACAGCCGTTCCTGAAGGCACAAGGCTACATTCGGTTCGAAATCTCCATCGGTACGGAGCGATTCAAGTGGAGAGGACGCTACTTCGTGGAAACTCCGGCTACAGCTACGGATCGGATCTTCTTCGAGTCGGACGACGTTCACCGAAGGAATCCGTCGGAGATTAGAATTACATGGAATCGGTATAATTTGACGACGAACCTGAATGCAAACGTTCAAATCTCACTGTGGGGCTACCGGGAAGCAACAATTCGGTATGCTAGGCGGAACCACCGATTTTTCGATTTTCGATTTAACAAACGTCTTTTTTTTCAGCCCGGAACTAGAATACATCGACATGATTGAACCTCAGCTAACCAACACGGGAGTATACACGATTGCTCCAGCTAACTTCCGATTGAGAGACAATCCACGCAATGTGGATATGCAATTCAGGTTCATCCAGATCAACCTTACCAATCCGCAGCAGTTCAACGGCTTAAGCGTTTCTCCGTGAGTAAACCGAACTCTAACGAACATCTTCCCATACTAACACACCTCTTCCCACGGCAGCATTCTTTGGTCCAAACCGATTCCATTGGGTTGGTACTTTGGACCACAGTGGGAGCGAATCCACGGACGAAACTGGCCCCGAGCCTTATGCGACAACTGGCTCTTGACGGATCGTTTCCTCAGAAACTTTGCCCACGAGCTTCCGCTTTGTCCTTGCACGCTGGAACATGCCACCTACGACAAGGGCCGTTACCTGCCGGATCCGGACTGCGATCGGGACACTAATCCAACCTGTTTGCACCACCGCGGAGCCATCCATTGCGTACGATCCGGTCAACCGTCGTCTCAGGGTTCTGAGCAGCAGTGCTGCTATGATCGTAATGGCTACCTAATGCTGTCATACGATCAAATGTGGGGATCAAGACCACGCCGAAATCACAACATCGGTCAAATGCCCTGGAACGAAGCCAACAAGGTTCCAACCCTATCCACCTGGTTCCACGATGTTCGTCCGTACTATTCGTGCTGCATGTGGCAGGATGAACAGGCCGTTGGATGTGAAACATTCCGTTTCGAACGAAGACCATCACAGGACTGCATCGCCTACCAATCACCAGGAGTGGCCGCAGTCTTCGGAGATCCACATATCGTGACCTTCGACGGACTGCAGTACACCTTCAACGGAATGGGTGAGTTTGTGCTGCTGCGAGGCAACAACGGACAGGAACGCATCGACGTTCAGGGCCGATTTGAACAGGTGGCTCGAAACATCCACGGACCGGTTATGGCAACTCAGCTGACGTCGATTGCTGCACGTGGTAACACGTCAACGGTTATCGAAGTACGATTACGTCCGAGGACGCCCAGTGGCGTTACCGGTTGGACGTGTTTGCCGATGAACGGAGGATCTACTTCGATCGACAGAGTTTGAAATTCCAGCACTTCCACGGAGTTACGGTCTACACGCCAACGTACATCCTGAATCAATCGGAAGTCGTCATCATGTTCTCGTCCGGAGTGGGGGTGGAAGTCGTCGAGAACAATGGCTTCATGACGGCGCGGGTCTACACGCCGTGGAGTTTTATAGTACGAGCAACGGAGGGTGGATTGGGTGAGAGAAAATATTGATTGGGACGTCTCTTATTTCAGAATAAAACGAGAGGTCTATTTGGAAACTGGAGTTGGCAAATGCAGGATGATTTGGTACGGCCAGATGGCGTTGTTATAGCACCTAATCTGAACCACTTCGGAGACATTCACAACAATTTTGCAATGCATTGTAAGATATTGGGAGTTTTTTGAGTTTCGACTGTATCGTAATTTTTGTTCCATTTCCGCAGGGATGTTATCGGACAGGGAGATAGAGAATATAGGCAGAGCGTTGTTTACCAGAGAGTTCGGTAGGACGTCCAGTTACTTTGCGAATACATCGTTCACGCCGGAGTTCCGTCCGGAACCGAGTCAATTCTTACCTCCCAATCGAACGCACGATATAGAGAGAGCACACGAGTTGTGCGGTGAGAGTTACCAATGCCGGTTCGATTTCGGTATGACACTGAGTAGGGAGATGGCGCACTTCACCAAAAACTACCATTCCAGCGCGATCAACATACAGAGTACGAACAATGAGTGAGTTAGCGAACAATAGTCCATGGGCGGGTCAGTTAAACGATATTTCAATTTTCAGGCGAACTATATCCTGTGGAATCCTGGAAACTCCTCGCTTCGGGCGGAAGTCAAGCTTCATGTTCACTCCAGGGGCGCGCGTTTCCTTTGAGTGTAATGAAGGCTTCGTTCTGATAGGCGATACCCGTCGAGTTTGTCGTGAAAACGGTATATGGGATATTCCGGAGTATGGATTTACCGAATGTCTGCGTAAGTATCGTTGCGAATCTCACAAAACCTCCTCAAACCCTCACGCGTCTACTAACGAGAGATTTCTTCGCCCATCTAGGCGCCGTTTTCTATACTCGTCGAACCGCTTGGATTACCATTGGCATTGTCCTCGCTGTAATGTTGCCCCTGATCATGTGTATCGTTTGCGGTGTTTATTGCTTCCGGAAGCGCAAGTTGAAGGAGGATCCGGACTGGCGTATGCCAATTCCATCCCGTTCAGGTTCGCGAACCACGCTTCGCAATCTGGCCAGCGATGGAAGCGAATACGATGACCACACAATCAAGAAGGTGCGCCGATACGACGCTACGTACAACACCCATGAACCACTGGCTGGCAAACCGGACATTCAGTTTGAACCGAAAAAAATGGACCTGGATGAAGAAGACATTACATCCTCGGAAGGAGGTGAATATAGAGATAAAGTTGTCAATGATTTCCAATATAAGAACATGGCTGATCAAAAACAACTAGGTCGTCGCCGGCTGACCTCCGGACCAGAGGACGACGTAGGAGCAGGACCATCCATGTTTAGCGGAGACACCTATCCACCACCACCCCTGATCGAGTCCCCAACGCAAGCCTACGGAGCCTACAGTCCTACCTTCAGCGGAATCGATCGCAACAGTAGCTTCGCCACCGAAGACAACTCGCCGGTCAACCAGAGAAGACCGGGAGGCTTCGAACCGCAGCTTCCTTCCACCACCGGAACATTCTTCAGTGGGGGCGAACAGCCCAATCAACCGCTCAACCAAAACGTCGGTCTCCCGCAAAGAATGGACAGCCGGTCAACCGAGGTCTAGAACCTCATACCTCAAACCCATACCCTCAGTTTATAAAAAAAACGAAACCAGCCATCCGACAGAGTCAGGTATTTCAACGCGACATCACAATTAAGTCATCGGTTATTTTTACAAAACCCTTTCTTTTTCGTATAAGGTTCTATCAAAGTAGATAACAGTAAGTCAGACGTTTTTTACTTCTGTAGCGATAAGTCCACCTTTAAGTGTGTGTATTTAGTGATAAGCAACAATGGTGAAATCAATAAAAAAAGATAGTTCAATGTAATTCAGAGCCGTCGTGAATAGGCCTTCTTCTTCTTCTTCTACTACTATTTCTATAAACCAGGGCCAGCATGTTTGTGCAACAGCGTCGACAATGCCCGTTGGTCATCCAAAAAGGTGGAAAGCAAATATTAGCTCGATATGTTGTACCCATATTTTTCGCATACTTTTCTCAACCCAACAGGTGAACCGGAATACGCAGCTCGGACGGGAGGCATTGTGGTGACGCTTATCTTGGTGCTGCTAATTCCGCTGGCGTTGATTGGAGTGCTTATCTGTCGAGGTCTGCTCCGGAGGAGAGATGTCGAAGGAAAATGATTTGCAGTGAGAGGCGGACCGCTGAAGTGGGCTGTGCGCACCTCTTTCTCTACCATGTAAATGGATGGCCCGAATGTGATAATAGTAAACATAGGTTAGAGTAGATCGATAAGGAATATTGATTGTGAAATGAATAAATATACGATAGGTGCTGTTTTTTTTAATGGTGGCAACTTGAAATTTCCCAAGAGCAAATTGTTCGTATTATCAACATAAGTTTGCTGATAGAAATACAACAAAAGAAAAATCTATGATAACCATAGGAGCCTATGTTGCATTATACATTTGAGTTAAGAAATTAGGATTCGTCAATGTGTTTCATGAATCATCATGATCGGAATCGTTCCATGAAAGTGGATATTTCTTCCGTAATCGTAAATGCTAAAGGCGTATAAGAACAACCTTTCGTAAAGACTGTATTCGATGAAATTTGGACACACAAAATAGGTCACCAAAAATTTTCCTTGAGCCCGATTCTTTTCAAACGTCCTGGATATAAAGTAAAACTAAATGGTTAAGTTTTGACATCATTAGTTTATTGAACCTTTTCTCCCAACCCAAATGCCCGCACCTTTGCCTTGACACCGTTCATCAAATTTTGGGCAATGATAGGACCGACCTGCTTACTTACTTTTAACCACACTTTCTTTAGTTCAAGTTCATTTTCTATCAGTTTTGGAGTTTTAACGAGCTTTGCCTTCATGATTGCCCAAAATTTTTCAATTGGGCGATGTTCCGAAAGTGATTGGAGAGGTTGACGTCTTTTGGTACAAAAACTACATTATTATCTTTGTACCAGTTTAAGACGGGCCGGGCATAGTGGCAAGATGCCAAATCCGGCCAAAACAGTGTCGGGCCATCGTGCGATCTCAAGAAGGGCAGAAGTCATTTTTGGAGGCATTCGTCCTTGTAGATTTGTCCGTTGACGGTCCCAGAGGTGATGAAGGGCTGACTTATTTTGCCACATCCGCAGATCGCTTGCCAGACAAGGAATTTTTTGGCGAATTTCGACAGTTTCTTCTTCCGTACACTCTCCGGAAAGGCCAACTAAGAGGTGGAGACGTAGTGTTCCTGTCCTGGCATTTGTTTGGTGTCGGCTTTAATGCAGGTCTAATCTTCCATCACAATGCAGAACGGTTTTGTGAGCCACTCCCTGTACAGTTTTCTTGCACGAGTTTTGGCCACGAGTTCTGTTTATCGCTCTGGTTCGGTGCCTTCTGGACCTTGTACACATGTAATCTCCGGATTTGATGTGCCACGTTTTTTGCCACTACCATTTTTCCGCTTGGTTGTCTTACGGTCCATGAACGTTTGGATCACATGAGTTACGGTTGAATGTGCGATTCCGAGCTGTTTTCCGATCCATCGATGAGAAGCGTTTGGGTTTTCAAAGTGAGTGCCCAAAATTTGTTGGCGCACTATTTCTTCATTCGAAGCCATCACTGAAATCACTCGACCGATTTTCACAAAACTCATTACAAAATTGACACAATACAATGAAATACATTCAGTTAAAATTTCAATAATTTTTACCCACACGCTAAAAAGTTACGAACAATGGCGTGTGTCCAAATTTCATCGAATACAGTCTTTAGCGCCGCCAGATTCGTGAAAAAAGATTTCTTTTTGCAGTTCTTCCTCAAAATCACTCATGAAAGCATTTGCCAAAAGTGGTGATAGCTTACTGCCCATGCTGAGACCAAACGTTTGTTTGTAGAACTTTCCCCTAAACGAAAAGAAGTTTTGGTTTATGCAAGCTTGCGTCACCAACAGATACGCTTCGATATGGTTGGTTGGTACTCGCTTCCGCTCCAAATGTCTTCGCAGGCTTGCTAACGCATCAGGCACAGGTACATTTGGAAAAAGAGCAGTTACATCAAACGACACCAGAACTTCACCCCGTCGTAACTCGAAATCTCTCAACTGGTCTACCAGTTCTCTTGAATTTCGAACACTTTTTTCATGGGTTATTGGATACTTTTTCATTTCATCCACCAGCCATGCAGCTATTTTCTCGGTTGGGGTACAAATATTCGACGAAATCGGTCGCATCGCGACTGGTACTATGTATTTTTGAAAGACAGTACAACAACGCTACTTTTGGATTGGGAACATGAAAATTCCGTTCAAGTTTTTCTTCCCCCATCAAACGGGCAACTTTTTGGCGGACGGAGTTGGTCTGATCCGTCATTGCATTGAGAGAGTCTTTTGGTTTTCCATTCTTAAACTTTTGCTCTTCGTATGGACCAGAGTTAATCATGTCAAGGACGCGAGAATCGTAATCTTGTTTATCCACGATCACAACTGCACCACATGAAAGTAGACCACATCTCGATATTTCAATTGACGAATCGCACACCAAGTTTCGAAACTCACCTGTTTCTCATGTTTTCGCTTATTCAATTTATTTGAGATGCATTTCTCAACGTCATGGCGGATGGTTGACTTACACGGTGTTCAATAAGTTCGGATACACTTTCAAAATTTGTTAAAAAAATGAAAACATGTTTTTTTTATTTTTTGGATTTATGTTATTGAAAGCTATGTTTACAAGGAACGTTTACAACATTTCTCTTGGAATGACCCCCCCTTTGTACTCCTTAACGAGCTTCAAACGTTTCTCGAACGCGTCGCAGGCGGCACGCACGGACTGCATGGGCATTTCGTCCCAGATTTTGAGAATTACCGTCTTGAAATGATCCAAAGTGCTGACCTTGTATTCGTTCAGCTTCGCCATCATATAGGACCAAACAAAAAAGTCGAAAGGATTCAAGTCCGGGGAGCTGGGAGGCCACAAAGTTTTGTCCAGAAAGTCGGTTAAATTGTCCCGACACCAGGCTTGAACCACATTTGCCGTCCTGCTGGAACACGTAGTGCTCATCGCCGTAGAGGCTTCGGAGACTGGGGGCAACAACCTTTTCCAAAACCTCAGTTTTGTAGTACGCCGCGTTGATTTTGACGTTTTTTCAATAAACACCAAGGGTAGCTTACCACGTTTGCATACCGCCCCCAAACCATCACCGACGCGGCACTTTGGAACCGAGGGATGTTTATATTGGATTCAGGAATGCTGTCCCTCGATGGCGCCCACACCCGGTCATTTTTGCACATCAGTGCGGCTGCTGCAGCACGAACAGTTTCTCGTCCGAAAAAACAAACTCCTGACCAGCGTGCCGAGAGAGGATCCTCTTAGCTCGATCCAACCGCTTTTTGCTGGTAGCCTCTGAAACGCCATGGACCTTACGTTTTTGTAAGGCCTGAAACCAAGGCCCTTGGTGAGTATGGTGTGAGCGGTTCCAATGGAAACGTTGAGATCTGCAGCCGTTTTCCGGATTGAGCGGTTCTTTTTGCGCCGAATTCGCTCCCTCACGATCTTGATGACCCGTGGCGTCCTCGCTGAACGCGGCCGACCGGATCTCGCACGGTCATTGGTCGAGGACGTCTCCCGGTATCGCCTGATGGTCGTGTAGACAAAGTTCCGCTTGACCCCATGCGATTTCAGCAGCCGGAATATATCGCCGGGTCGCTCACCGTTCAAAAAACGCTTAATTACGAAGTCCCGATACTCTTTCATCGCGCGTAACAAACGAACAACAACTAACAGAATGTCAACACCGCGCAGATTCGGTAGCGTATGAATGAAGCTAAAGCTGACACCAATACCAATGCAGAATATGTACATGGCGCATACCTACGCAATGATGAAAACTTGTATTCGAACTTATTGAACACCGTGTAGAAGTGAAGTGGTTGTACTGCATGTCACTTTCAATGGTATTGATGATTTCGGTTAGTGGGGCACACGGGGGTGAAACTGCAAAATTCAAACCCTTGTTCAACAGATCCATTCCATTTTGTGTCAGCTGTGCTGATGAATGTTGACAATAAAATTTTCAATACTAAGTGGGGATATTTTAGCCTTCTTCGGGGTTTGTCTCTTTGCGAGGCCTGCCAATTTGTTTCTGTGCCTGAGCTTTATTTTTCTGACACGCTCGTGCATATTGTGGTTAATCCTGTACATCAGGGCCCTGTAGCATCATCAGCCTAATAATATTAGCTACAAGCTACAAGTTACAAGTTTCAAATCTACAAGTGCTAATATTTTGCGTTGCATAATAATTCATACTTTGGCTAATAATATTAGCACTTGTATTATTGGCAACACTGAAATTACAAGTCACTACAATTCATTCATCTGTCAAAGTTCACTAGCGAGTCCACGTCCAACTCGAATGCACGTCGTTCAACGAAAGCAGGGAAAATTGTCCGTAAAATGTCTGCGAAAAAAGCAAACAAACTTGAGGATCAGAGAAAGTTGAAGCTTTGCGTGCTCGACTCAATTCGCGAACAAAAAGATGTGTTGTTTGGACCAACCACACTAACGAAGGAGATGAGAAATAAGGCATGGAGTCATTGGTGAATATGTCAAGTCAATTGGAGCTCTGCCAAGCGGAAAAGAACCCGGACATTGCGGAATAGAGGGAAATGAAATAGCGGATAGTCTGGCCAGGAAGGGCTCCGACGCTGCGTTCACAGGCCCGGAGCCATTCTGTGCAGTTTCAGACTGTTCTCTAAAGATGGAATTTCAGCAGTGGGAAATGTCTATGGTACAAGCAAACTGGAATACCACAGATACATCACGACAAGCAAAAAGATTCATAGTACCGAGTGAGCAAAACACTCTAAACCTAATTAAAATAAACAAAAATAATCTGAGGGTTATAACCGGTCTATTCACTGGCCACTGCCCTAGTAGATACCACTTGGAAAAAATGGGTAAACTTGAACACTCACGATGCCGATTTTGCCAACAAGAAAGCGAAACTTCAGAACATTTTCTCTGCGACTGTAGTACTTTATTTAGGACTCGGCTTCGAATTTTAGGAAAAGGGCTTTTACAACCCTATGAAGTCTGGCAGTTAAGTCCCAGTAAGGTAATAGATTTTATTAGACAAGCCGTACCTACCTGGGACAAAATGCAGACTCAGACATTGCCCATGAAATCACAATTGTGATGGGTAAACTGATCTGCTAAATTAAATGGGTCATACCACAATATTCCTCTAATTGGTCGCAGTGGTTTTTCACGACTCAACAAAAAAAAAAAAAGCGGAAAAGAACCGTTGTATGTTTGTGACGTGTGGTGACCAAATGTCCGCAAAATGTCGATGGAATGTATTTGTGATTATTCGTTAATGATTGGAAGGGAAATAATTATTTTAAAAATTTAGGAAAAACGAGACAATGCCCGGAAAACGGGAACTGGTGGTGGATCGAAGCCAATAATTCCAAGTACATCCTCTGCTGTCGCTGGAGTCATCCGAAGAGCTTCATAAAAATCAGTTTCATATTGGAAGGTTAAATTGATTCGTGGTGCGTAATATTTCACCCTCCGATATCTTCGGATATTTGGCAATCCACTTTCTTCATCGTCTGTGTCGCTCAAAACGTTGAGTCGGTACATTTTTGCAGCTGGCACAAGAATTTAAAAGAACTTGTAGATAAAATTATGGTACTATTCAGATTTGTACAAAACAAAGCTAATAATTTGTTCTTGTAATTTAATTATGCAACAGGCACTTGTAAATTTAACCAATAATATTAGAATAAAAAACTTGTAATATTTGACTTGTAGATTTTTACTTGAAGGTTTATTATGCAACGGAAATTTACAAGTTACAAGCTACAAGACTAATATTATTAGTAAAATTCCTATTATGCTACAGGGCCCAGTTTGTCAGCACTCTCTCATCCCCTCCTCACACTGATGAACAATACACTCAGCATTATTGTGGTAAACAAATTGCTTTAGCAACTGTAAGTAGAGCGAATTCAACTATTCTTCCACAATGGACAGTGCCTTTTGTTTACACCTAATTTCTTCTGCTAGCCAAATTTTCTTCGCGCTTCTAGTCGCCTTATCACTAGATTCACTCTTTATAAACGGTTTTAAATGAACGATCAACTAAAAAGGTAAATTTAAACCCCCTCTTTACGTTCTGTAAGAACAATAAGTGTTGTGTCCTGTCTCGCGTCGCGTCTCTCGAGTGTATTAAGTTCTTACGTTAGCACAAGCCACACATAAATTTAAGTATAAGAAATCCTTGTATATGTAAACGATAAGTTATAATTAATTGTAGCTAATTACGCAAATAACGACCAATTCTAATGTATATGACGCTCAATCCGAAGTGACACGCGCTTTCTGTCCTCTTTCACTGTTTTCTTCCGTTTTTTCCCTGACATTCGAGTGACATCGCTCCTGTCAAAGTAACACTGGTAGGAGGTGAAAGAACTCGCGCATTGGCGGTGAGATGACCAGAGTTGCCAGATTGCGTAGCAACAGCAGCTTGTGGGGCTCCAGTTTTTCACTGCTCATCATAAATTCGATGTTCCTGAGGACGTTAGAAAGCAGAAGATGCCAAAGTTCACCAAAAAATATATGATTTGGCAAGTAATTTGCTCGTGTGGAAAGCGAAGCACCCCATTCGTGACAACTGGAACAGTCAATGGGCAGGTGTACCTAAAGGAATGCCTCTAAAAGCGTCTACTTCGTCTTCTGAGGTCACACGATGGTCCTACGATTTTCTGGCCGGATTTGGAGTGGTACAAGCCAAAGGAGGTCAATTTCGTGCCGAAGAATCTCAACCCCCCGAACGCACCGGAACTGCGACCAATTGAAAAGTACTGGGTCATCATGAAGCAGGCACTTCGGAAGCATCCTAAGGAAGTGAATTCGGAGGAAGATATGAAGAAAAAATGGATTGCAACGCAAAAATAAGTTGGTCCAAATGTTGTACGGCTTATGAGTAGTGTAAAGAAGAAGGTTCGTGCATTTGAATATGGAATTGAAATTGAATAGAACAAACATGGGAAAATATGTATAACATGTTTAATCTTACTCCCTGAAAGTTTGAAGATGATTGGATGAACGGGCGAATTTTGCCGAATATTTGTGTGTGTCGCAATTTGATTCCGTACGCCCATTAACAATACGAACTCGTTCTTTTAAGTAAATAGTGTTTTTATTGCACTTTTATGTTCTCTACAATATTTTTCTACAGTTCAACGTGACATTTCCAAGAATCATCTTATCATAATGGGTGATACGGTCAAAATTTGGTCAAGGGAAAACGCGTGTAAATCGGTGAAATCGTTTATTTAAAAAATCAAATTAAATTTCTTTTTCAAGTTCAATTAGTATAAAATTCAGGAAAAATATTCAGTTAGGGCTTCCGCTTTTCCAAATCCGAATTGCCGGGCCTTACGCTTGACCCTGCCATCAGATTTTGTACAGCCACCTTGTCCACCTTCTTCGCCGCAGAAAGCCAGTTTGCCTTGAACTGCTGCTCGCCCTTAGCAGTTTTTTTTGGTCTTCTTTAGGTTCCGCTTGGACAATAGCCCAGTATTTCTCAATTGGGCGGAGCTCTGGCGTGTTGGGAGGGTTCTTGTCCCTGGGAACCACCTGCACGTTGTTGGCGGCGTACCACTCCATGGCCTTTAACCGTAATGGCAAGATGCCAAACCAACCAAAACAGTACGGAACAACCGTGTTTCTTCAGGAAAGGCAGCAGACGTTTATTCAAACACTTTTTCACGTAAATTTCTTGGTTGACAGTCCCGGAAGCTATGAAAAGCTGCTTTTCAAGCCACAGGTACGGATGGCTTGCCAAACCAGATATTTCTTTTGCGAACTTTGACAGTTTCGTGTGCTTGAAAATATCTCGCTACCTTTCCCCTTCCTTTGCCGTATAAAACTCCTGTCCCGGAAGCTGCTTGTAGTCGGCTTTGACGTAGGTTTCGTCGTCCATTACCACGCAGTCAAACTTCGTCAGCATCGTCGTGTACAGCCTCCGGATCGCGCTCTTGGCCGTCGTATTTTGTTTATCATCGCGATTTGGAGTCACTACCTTCTTGTAAGTCGATAGCCCGCCTCGTTTTTTTGGCTGGATGCACGGTTGTAGACGATACACCCAGCTTATTTGCGGCATCTCGGAGAGATAGGTTAGGGTTTCGCTTGAAACTACCGGCAACTCTCTTTGTCGTCTCAGCGGCTTCCGGTTTTCGATTTCCCCCGATCCAGACTTCCTGACTGTCGACAAACGTTCCCCAAACACTTTAATTACATTTGTAACGGTTGATTTGGCAACTTTTAGCGATTTTGCCAACTTTGCGTGCGAGTAGCTTCGGATTTTGCGATGCGCGAGCAAAATTTTGATACGCTGCTCTTCTTGCTTGGACGGCATTTTGACAACTGAAGAGTGAATTCCAAAATCAAAATAGGAGCAACATTCTACACACACACACCTTCAAAATGAGGGGTGTTCAGGTTTTTTAAATGCAAAATTGAAAGAAATACGTCAAGTTGATATTGACCAAATTTTGACCGTATCGCCCTTTATGCCAAAGAGCGGACTTTGATCGTACACTGACAATAAAAATGAGAGGTGTATTAATATCATAATAATATTGGAAAAAGTGAAAACAGCAATAGTAAGGCGAAATAAATTTATTTTGAGTATGAATCCAAAAACTGAATCTTAATAAAATAAAAATAATTTTAAAAATTGTATTTTTTTATAGCTATTGTTCATCTGGACCCATAAATGATTCTTTATGTCTGTGAAATAGGAAATGAATGATTGTATACTTTTAGGTTATGAAATAAAACATATTTTTGATGAAGAAGGAGATAGCCTTTTTTAAGTAGATTTTTTCTAAAAGAAACATTACAAACCTTCCTATCTTTTCAATTCCATAACGTAGGTTAGATGAGCTTTAACTGACAAGGATACATACATGGTAAACTAAAAATGACTTTAAAAAAAGCATACAAAATGTCAAAAACAATAGAGTTACTATTCACTACATATGTTAGCATTTTCAACAATTGTGAAATAATACAATTAATAGTAATTGAATCAAATTTGTTCGGAAAAAAACGATTTTTTCTAAAGTTTAGATACAAAACGACCCCCCTATTCTATTTTCGATGACTTAATTTACATTAGATTCTATTGTAGAAACAAAATCTCCTAACGTTTGCATTAAAAAAAATGGACAAAAATTGCCGATTTTTCATGGGTTTACAATCAGAGCATCGAAAGAAACCCCGGTCCCGAACAGCCGTCGACCCTGAGCGACAAGAAGCTCCGAAGGATGCTGAAGAGGAAGACCGAGGCACAGTGATTCCAAGGCGGAAAAAGTCAAAAACCAAATTTCTCATTTTACGATAAATATATTTTTGTATTTTTGTACACTATTTGAAATTTTTTTTTCCAAAATTTCAAGAAGATTGGATGAAAATTGCGCTCTCCACAACTTTTCAAAGCATAGGTTCTACATGGTCGTGATTTTCTACTCCCATAAAAAATGTACGGAGAATCGGAAAAAAAAACTTCAACTAAGTTTTCAACTATCAGCACATATGCTTAAATAAATAAATTTACATGTTATGTAGAGAAACTCCAACAAGTTACCCGGTTAATCATAAGCTTTCCAGTTGGTCTTATCCTCCATTTACCATGTCTGACATTAAGCAGATGATATGACATGTTTTAGGAAAGTCAGCATAGAGCAAAAAGAGATCTTAACAAACTTTTTTTGCTAAATAAAGGGTTAATAAAGAGAGCAAAATAACAGAAGCCTCAATACAACGTGCAACACAAGAGTGATAAATTATGTCACACAACATTGAGAAAATATATAAAGTAAATTCATATTGGGAATTCTAAGACCCACTTCACTTTTTTGGTATAGGGAATTGCTGAATTATCATATGTTACGGATGCTCCGGAACTTCCGGAAGACCAGGCAATGTTTTAATTTTTACATTTTATGTACAAATGGTTTTGAAAAAAATCGTATTATTTTAGGACGAGACTAATCAATTAACCATTTTATCGAATGTTCCGGATATTCCATGGGACCCATTGTCATTTAGATAGCATTTCTAAAGTGGCCCAAAATTACTTGGAACCACATAATATAGCTATGTAAAATCCATTTTTAGACTTTTTTCCGCCTTTTGTATGGGATGGAATCACTGTGCGAGGGGACAGCGGCTACTTCGTTGCGTGCGCTTGGCCGGGAGACTGGTTCAACCGGCCAAACAGTGAAAAAGTACCTGGCAAACATGAACATACATGTCAGGAAGCGGAAGTTGCGTCCACTGGTTTCGGAGCTGCAGGCAATGACGCAGCGGCAGCGCGAATCGCGACCGCCCCGGTGATGGACGACGAGACCTATCTCACCCTGGATGGCAACGACTGGCAGGCCCCTTCGTATTTTACTTCCCCCACGAAGGAAGTGAGCTCCGGGGTGAAGTTCATTTCACACACCAACGGGGAAATTTATAGTATGGAATGCCTGCCGGAGTTGCGTAGTTCATCAAGAAATACCATAAGGGCGAAGACGCGGTGTTCTGGTCGGATCTGGCGTCGGCCCACTACTCGAAGCGATCGTTGGAGCGGCTGAATATGGATATGGTACCCAAGTTGGCGAACCCGCCCAACGTCTCCCAGCTCCCAGCGTCCCATCGAGAATTTCTGGACCAACCTAAAGCGTAGGATCTACACCAACAATTTTGTCGCGAAAACTGAGGAGGAATTAATAAATAAAACGAAAAAAGAACTCAAAAACATGCCTACACGCATGTTTTCGTCCACCATGGCGAATGTTCCGGTTAACTGCCGGAAGGCCGCTCGCAAGGGCGTAGATTTTTTTTGCAAGCCAGCTTAAATAATTACCTTCCATGTCATTTTTTTTAATGCAAACGTTATTTTCATCTTGTCGTTGCAAACAATATTTAGAAATGTACATACTATAGATTATATTATATGGTTACAATATATTCAATTGTAAATGTATGAGAATTTTTTTTCGGGAGAGCTCATGACATATTTGGTACATCGTAAGGCTGATGTTCCATCGTTCCTATCATCATTTGAATATGAAAATATGTTTTTTTGAAAGTGGAATAAAATTATTTTATTGCATAAACCAAACGGCGGTGGCGTCTTAACTGCAATTTCATCTGATTAAGAAATCCGAAGAAATAACTTTAAAAAAAAAACACAAGGAATTTGACCATCTCTAGGTTTACACCTTTGATCGAAAATCAAGTTCATATTATTGGAGCTGTTTTTCCCCAGAAAGTGCAAAAATTGACTCATACAAAATGTTTTTTAATATTGCTGAAAGTATTTTGTCAAAATTTAACTCTGACGTCATATTATTCCACATTTTTGGCGACTTCAACTCAAACACTACTGATTTTATAGTAGTTGATCAAAAATGAATCCCTTTTAATCCAATAATTGGAGAAAATTTAACGCTTCTTACTCTATTTGAAAAAAGTGCGGAGTGATCGCGTGTGCGATCCCCACTGAGCTACAACCCTGGTAAGATCCGAAAACAATCAACCATACCACACTATCACCAACCTCATCAGTGCGAGCGAGGAGAGATTGACCACATCATCGATCGTCGCTACAATCAATCGCTTGCCGTTATCAGTGTCGTGATAAGGAGAGCTGCGAGAGGCTATTGTCGGAGTTGCACGAAGGCGAAAACCACCCGATCATCGCAGCAGAAGGTCTCCCTACATCCAAGTTGGGAGAATAAAGGCAGAAACCAAAAGGTCACGGTCCGGTTCGGTACGCGAGCCACAGTGCTCGTCGGTATTTTAATCTGTTAGCTTTAAGGAAATAATAGTAAAGTAAGAGTAAAGTATAGTTAGCTTAAATAAATGTAGTTTGTCCGAAGAAATATAATGTAGTTGCCCGCGAAATAAAAGTGTTTTCCAGTGTTCATGTATGTGTTTTTATGTGCTTGGAGGAACTACAGAACGCTTCGAAGTGATTGCGACCACCAATGATTGCATGTTAAATGCATGCCCCGTATCACCCTTCCCAACACAATCCCGGTCGATGTACGGTAACCCGCCCACGGAGCTATCGAAGGCAATAGAGCGGAACCGTTCATTTTGGTCCTTCGAACCGGATTCGAGACCTTCACGGGTGATGGTAATTCCCGCCGCTACTTTCACTTTGAGTTGGAACAACGCTCTAAACCGGCATTGTGATACTCCACTGGACGGAGGTCACTGCACTGAAGGTTATTGTTTGCGCATGAACACTAAGGAACGTCCATTACACTTCGGACAAAGCGCTCAGTAATTGGCGTCACTTGGGCTGAAGCGCCATTGCGGTTGAATAGGCTTGGCACGGGTATAGCCATTACAAATTTGGAAATTAACTGGAACATGGCTGACTACCTCATGATATTCGCATCATCACGTTTCATCTGATTGTGGATATCGTATTGGATTCACGTAATCGACGCGGAAGAAGAATCAATCTTCAGGATTATTTTCGGAACGCTGGACTGGCGCAACGCATTCTTACACAGGTAATTAAGTTAGAATAGTGTATGTCCAGCCGGAGCATAGGCTACCCATTTACTAATGCGAACCTTTCGACTTGTTTCTCTGGATCTGTGACTGTATGACCGTCTCAATGGAACCGTTCCATTGATGAGGCTTGGCATTCCGCCAATTTCCGCCAATATCTCGCAAGCCAGGACTGGGCGCATATCAACGAGCAATTTCGAACAGAAACTGAACGCCATTCAACATTTGCATGCTTTCTACGGTGCTACAACGGTGGAAGAGGAGCAGCGTTTATTCCAAGGCGCCTACGGTTACAGCAGCCGCTGGTTTTCAAGCAATGTCGGCATGAAGAGGGAGCAAAATTGATACGTTTCTCGGGTGAGTGAACTTATTAGTATACTGCCGAAGCTAGGCGCAGAAAATACACAATTTTGAATGAAATTTTATCCTCTTCGACTTTGCCATTTTCCTGCTGAGCCCTGAATGCTCGTTTGAGCGAACGAGATTGAATTTTAATTGGATATTCGGACTTCCCGGGATTGCACTTCTGTTAGTTTCTCCAGGTGAGTTGCTGCAGTATATGCCCGGCCGAAGCCGACCCCTTTTGGTTACTACACTGCTTTTCCTCCTCTTCGCCATCCCTTTGCTCGAGTGAATGCTGAATTTGGTCGGTTGGTGTGTCATCACAACGGCTTGGTGTAAGGCCTTCCATTTTATTGAAGCCTTAGCATCTGTATATCGTTCGGACGTTTGACGTAACGTGTATGCTGAAATTTGTTGGAGTTTTGGAGTACCAGTACTCGTTTTCCGGGTAAATACTTGCAGTATATGCCTAGCAGAGGCTAGGTCAACATTTAGCATACTACACCACGTCTCTCTCTCTTTCGGTTCGTAAAAATGAAAACCATGAAACCCGACGTCAAGAAATCACCGTCAATGAGGGCCTTGACGGCAAGGTTGAAGGAAATTCAGCTATCTTTCGGCGATATCGACCGGTTTGTCCAGTTGTTCAAGGAAACCACTACATCTACCGAAATTGAGATCCGCCTGGGTAAGTTGGATCAGATTTGGGAAGGCTTTAGCGAAGCTTTGGTCGACATCTTTTCTCACGAAGACTACAACCCTGAAAGTGCTACGTTAGAGAAGGAGCGCATGGAGTTCAGCGACCGCTACTATCAGCTGAAATCCTTCTTGTCGGACAAGCTCAAGGATCTGCAGCGGCCAAAGGAGTTGGAGAGTTCCTTCCGAGGAGGTGATGGATTGGCACATGGAATTACGGATCACGTGCGTTTGCCTCAGATCACTCTGCAAACGTTTAATGGCAACATCGACGAATGGTTGAGCTTCCGGGACCTATTCACCTCACTTATCCATTGGAAGGCGGAACTACCAGAGGTGGAAAAGTTCCATTATCTGAAGGGTTGCCTTCAAGGGGAACCGAAGGCGCTTATAGATCCTCTCCCAATCACAAGGGCCAACTACCAAGTGGCTTGGGATCTATTAGTGAAGCGGTATAATAACAGTAAGCAGCTGAAGAGGCGGCAGGTAGAGTCTCTCTTCAAGTTGCCTACTTTATCTAAGGAATCCGGAACAGAATTGCACATCCTTCTTGAAAACCTTGAGAGAATAGTGCAGACTCTCGATCAGATTATTCAGCCAGTTGATTACAAGGATCTTCTCCTGGTGAACATTCTTACAGCTCGCTTGGATCCAGTCACTCGGAGAGGGTGGGAAGAGGTCTCAACTACGAAACAAGAAGACACACTTGAAGATTTGCGTGAATTTTTGCAGCGCAGGATTCAGGTTTTGGACTGTTTGCCATCGAAATCTACCGACAATAGGGGTGCCACATCGATACAACAGCAACCAAAATTCAAATCACACCTGATGAAGACCAGCTACAGCTCCACTCAAGATTCTAAGCCTCGTTGTGTGGCCTGTTCATCAGATCACTTTCTCTACTATTGTGAGGAGTTTAAACGGCTGACTGTAGCTGATAGGGATAACCTGCTAAAATCAAATGGACTCTGTCGGAACTGTTTAAGGACGGGGCATCAGGCCAGAGGTTGTCCATCTAAATACAGCTGCAAAAATTGTAGAGGTCGACATCATACACTACTGTGTTTTAAGCCGAAAAGAGAGCATACTAAGGTCGCGGCAATTGCTGGGGAAAATAAACCGTCTACTTCGCAAGATCGTCAGGAGGCATCCTCATCTTCCATCCAAGTATCGAACGTCGCATCTACGGAGTCGGTAGTGTCCACTACAGCTCATCAACATTCGCAAGTACTCTTGGCTACAGCCGTCGTATTAATTGAGGATGACAATGGTACTCGTCTTCCTGCACGCGCACTGTTGGACTCTGGGTCAGAGACCAATTTTGTAACGGAGAGATTAAGTCAGCAGATGAAAGTTTCTCGAGATCGAGTGCATGTTTCCATTCTCGGAATAGGACAAACCGGAACCAACGTGAAACATAGGATACATGCAGTAATTCGTTCGCGTTATTCGTCATTTGCACGCGAAATGAATTTCCTCGTTCTCCCAAAGGTAACAGTGAATCTTCCAACTACCACCGCCAATACAGAGAAGTGGTCATTTCCAAGTGGGATTCAACTGGCAGATCCCTCATTCTTTGAGCGCAACGGTGTGGATCTTGTGCTTGGTATCGAATATTTTTTCGATTTCTTCCAAACTGGTCGTAGGATTTCCCTGGGAGTAGGGAATCCAACTCTCAACGAATCTGTTTTTGGATGGATAGTAAGCGGCGGTATTTCAGCACCTAACCGCTCACTACAGATCAGCTGCAATGTTACAACACTAGACGAATTGGATGCACTGATCTCTCGTTTCTGGTCCTGTGAGGAGGTTGAGTCAGGCAAGGCTCTCTCATTGGAAGATAAACGTAGCGAAGAAATCTTTTCACGCACAGTTCAACGGGGTTCAGACGGTCGGTATTCCGTCTCACTACCAATAAAAGAAGATACCATCTCACGGTTGGGCGATTCAAGGGATATCGCATACCGGCGCCTGCAAGGAACTGAGCGGCGTCTTGGTCGGGATTCGTTGCTTCGGGAACAGTACCACAAATTTATGGAAGAGTACATCAGGCTTGGTCACATGCGGTTAGTGGAAGGATTGGAAATCGGAATAGTGAGGCGATGTTACTTACCGCATCACCCTGTTGTTAAAGAGGCAAGCACTACAACCAAGGTACGGATAGTGTTTGATGCCTCTTGCAAATCAGCGACTGGTGTTTCTCTCAATGACGTACTATTGGCAGGGCCGATTATTCAGGAGGACCTCCGATCCATTATACTACGCAGTCGCACGAAACAAATTATGCTTGTTTCGGACGTAGAGAAAATGTTTCGGCAAATCAACGTCGATTCGAATGACCGTCCGTTGCAGTGCATTTTGTGGCGTACTTCACCTAGCGAAGTTGCTCGTACTTTCGAGCTCAACACGGTTACATATGGGACAAAACCAGCGCCATTTTTGGCAACCAGGACACTGCAACAACTGGCTTTAGATGAGGAGAAGGGATTTCCACTTGCAGCAAAAGCGGCAATCGAAGATACCTATATGGACGATGTCATTACAGGCGCAGATGAGGCCAACACAGCGATTGAAATGCAACTACAGTTGAATGAGATGTTCGCAAAGGGTGGATTTCGCTTACGAAAATGGGCATCGAACTGTCCCGCTGTTTTGGAAGGTATTTCCGATGAAGAATTAGCAATTCGCACGCAGGAAGGAATCGACTTGGATCCAGATCCCTCTATCAAAAGCTTGGGGTTGACTTGGATGCCCGGTACGGACACCCTGAGATTTCAATTTACAATTCCAACTTGGAATCCGGAAAAACCACTCACCAAACGAGACGTCCTTTCGGTAATTGCAACATTATTTGACCCTTTGGGACTCTTAGGAGCAGCTATAACGTCGGCAAAGGTTTTTATGCAGTCGTTGTGGACACTTCACGATGAGGAAAATCAACGCCTAAGTTGGGACCAGCCACTTCCTTCGATGGTGGGTGAGTCTTGGAGAAGACTTCACGAGCAGCTTCCACTGTTCAACGAAATCCGAATTGACCGGTGTGTCATCGTTCCGGAAGCTACATCGGTGGAACTCCATTGTTTCTCGGATGCGTCAGAAAGGGCATATGGAGCATGCCTGTACGTAAGAAGCAAGAACGCCGCAGGGAAGATGAAAATACGTCTTTTGACCTCCAGATCGAAGGTAGCACCGTTAAAATGCCAAACAATCCCCAGATTGGAGCTATGCGGTGCACTCCTAGCAGCGCAGCTCTACGAGAAGGTTGCTCAATCAATTCGGTTCAAGGGAAGGGCCTATTTCTGGACGGATTCTACTTGCGTTCTTCGATGGATTGAAGCGATACCTACTACATGGACTACCTTCGTTGCCAATCGAGTGGCAAAAATACAATCTCTTACCCAGAACTCTCGATGGAGCCATGTACCGGGTAGTCAAAACCCAGCAGATCTGATCTCTAGGGGAATTTCACCGGAAGACATCGTGCTGAATACATTTTGGTGGCAAGGACCAGCTTGGTTAGAAGAAGAAGAAGCGAGTTGGCCTCGTTTAGCGGAAGGATCATCAACCAGAGTAGAAAATGAAGAAAGAAAACGTACGGTAGTCGCCACCGTTAGTTCAACAATCTCGGAGTTCAATCAATCGTATTTCAGTAAGTTTTCATCATACACCGATCTTGTCCGCTGTACTGCGTATTGGCAGCGTTTCTTGGAAATACTGCGTACCCCAAAGGAGAAACGACAGAACTTCTCGCACCTGAGTACGATAGAACTGAAACAAGCTGAAGATACATTGGTCCGTTTGGTGCAAAAGGAAGTTTTTATTGCAGAATGGAAGGCATTATCTACCATGAAGGCTGTACCAAAGGGATCACCCTTGCGGTGGTTTAATCCATTTATAGCGGAAGATAATTTGATTCGACTGGGCGGGCGGCTTAAACATTCTATGGAATCCGAAGAAACCAAGCATCCGGCAGTTCTACCAGCCCGTCATCATTTCACTCGCATCTTGCTACGTCACTATCACGAACGTTTAATCCACGCTGGACCCCAATTGATGCTGAGCGTCATTCGGCTGCGTTTCTGGCCGTTAGGAGGGAGGAGTGTTGTGAAACAGATCGTCCATCAATGTATAAAATGCTTTCGCTCGAAACCGAAAACAGTCCAGCAGCTAATGGGGAACCTACCTGCATCACGTGTAACGGTGTCACGCCCATTTCTTCGAACAGGTGTAGATTACTTTGGGCCCTTATACGTTAGAACTGCTCCAAGGCGTCCGGCGGTCAAGGCATACGTAGCGATTTTTATTTGTATGTGTACAAAGGCAGTACATATGGAGCTTGTATCCGATTTGACAACCGATAGATTTTTGCAAGCTCTCCGACGGTTCATCTCTAGAAGAGGCCGGTGCACAGACATGTTTTCGGATAATGGCACCAACTTTGTCGGTGCTCGAAATAAGCTGCAAGATCTCCTCAAATTGCTCAAGGACGCCAAGCATCACGAAACCGTATCAAGGGATTTAGCGAAGGACGGAATACAGTGGCATTTCAACCCCCCGAGTGCGCCACACTTTGGCGGTTTATGGGAATCCGCTGTACGATCAGCAAGGCATCACATCGTCAAAGTCATTGGAGACACTCCAGTAACTCCGGAAGATCTGTGCACATTGCTAGCACAAGTTGAAGCTTGCCTAAATAGCCGCCCACTTACACCCCTTTCTGATGATCCAAACGATCTGCAGCCGTTAACACCTGGACATTTTTTGATAGGAGAATCTATGCATGCAATTCCTGAGCCGAGTTTTACTAATATTCCAACTAATCGGCTGAATATGCTGCAGCTGACACAACGGAGATTGCAAGATTTCTGGAAGCGGTGGAGGCGAGAGTACTTGTGTCAGCTTCAAGGTCGAGCAAAGCGGTGGAGACCGGCAATACCTATCGACGTAGGAACACTTGTAGTAATTCACGACGATAATTTACCTCCCCTGCGTTGGAAAATGGGGCGAATTGTGAAGGTACACCCCGGAGATGATGGAACAGTGAGAGTGGTCACCCTGAAAACTACTGCCGGATTACTAACTCGTCCAGTCGAGAAAATCTGCATGCTACCGTTGCCAGAGCATGATAAAAGCCACGAATTGAAGTCAGTTACCGTTCCCCACAGCAAATGATCAGTTTCCCTCCCCATCCCGCGAAGAGGACTTTTTTCTTTATTTGCAGAAACTTTGCACTTTCTGGGTGGGTGAGAATGATCGCGTGTGCGATCCCCACTGAGCTACAACCCTGGTAAGATCCGAAAACAATCAACCATACAACACTATCACCAACCTCATCAGTGCGAGCGAGGAGAGATTGACCACATCATCGATCGTCGCTACAATCAATCGCTGCCGTTATCAGTGTCGTGATAAGGAGAGCTGCGAGAGGCTATTGTCGGAGTTGCACGAAGGCGAAAACCACCCGATCATCGCAGCAGAAGGTCTCCCTACATCCAAGTTGGGAGAATAAAGGCAGAAACCAAAAGGTCACGGTCCGGTTCGGTACGCGAGCCACAGTGCTCGTCGGTATTTTAATCTGTTAGCTTTAAGGAAATAATAGTAAAGTAAGAGTAAAGTATAGTTAGCTTAAATAAATGTAGTTTGTCCGAAGAAATATAATGTAGTTGCCCGCGAAATAAAAGTGTTTTCCAGTGTTCATGTATGTGTTTTTATGTGCTTGGAGGAACTACAGAACGCTTCGAAGTGATTGCGACCACCAATGATTGCATGTTAAATGCATGCCCCGTATCACCCTTCCCAACACAATCCCGGTCGATGTACGGTAACCCGCCCACGGAGCTATCGAAGGCAATAGAGCGGAACCGTTCATTTAAAATAAATCATGTATGAAATCAGAACAATTTTTACCTTGGTTTTTTCTCACTAATTATGACCGATGGTTTCTGCGTTATTGAGGCACCAGCTCTTCTTTGGAAAAATAAAGCATTTCATACTCTGCTACTGAATATTCCATTTTCAGTCATGACAACGGCACACTGTTCGATAACGATTTATCCGAAATTTATTTTAATTTCAAACAAGCAGACTACAATCTTATTAAAAACAAACTATACTCGATTGATAGGAAACCCATAATTTTCCAGCATAGCAGGCCGTATTTGTATTCTATCAAAACATCTACGATATTGTTGACATTGTAGTACCCCAAATATATAGGAAAATACCAAATAAGAATCCGATGTGGTATAATAAGATAATTATAAATCTCAAAAATAGGAAGCAAAATCCGCACAAAGCTTATAAAAAAAATAAAAATTATATGAATTTCACAATATATGTTGGCTAGATGAAAGAAACGACCAAAACACCCCTTCGGCTTCGAGCTCTACCGAACGAGCCTCCGTCGGACGAACCCACATGGCTTAGATCTACGCGCATGCACTCACTCACCCATACCACTCAGTACGTTACAGCCTGTTGTCTGTCCGTTGCATTGTATTCACGCCCTCCATAAACAACTCCCTGTCGGTGTTTGCCTCAACCGGACCGGTTCAAAATAGAATGCGCGATAATAAGTATGCGACGTGATTATGTGTGCACGTCACACCACCAATCCTCCACACTACTGGTGTGACGGGCAGAGCATCCGACACAGAGCACAGAACACTCTCAGTTTCGTTTGAACTCTCGTCCCGTTCCCAAGCAAGAAAACGCCATAGCTGGGCAGGCAGGCAGGTAGGTCTCAATCTCAATCCAGCCCCTGTTCAAAAACAACAACCATCAGTATTTTATCTCCTCCTTGACTGACTTGACAACAATCCTGTTCTTCGGTAGATAGGTAGGTAGGTAGGTCGGCAGTGGAGTTGCTACGTGGTAAATTTGAAATTAAATTTAAGATTCGTGATTTTTCGGCAGATCTGCATCTCAACCTGCAAAATGCATCGAGTCCTCTGCAGACAATATCACAGCACCAAGGGAGTGTTCGGATACAAACCGAAGCCGGTAAAGGAATTCCGAGGTGAGTATTCAAAAACACATCAAAACTAGTGAGCGAAAATTTCCAAGATCTGCTGACCAGCTGTGCTATAAATCAAAGCCCTGCCAAAATCATATTTATTCTGCGCCTTGATTCCTTATCTCTGTCGCGATATAGTTGTTGAAAATACTACGTTGGCGTAGTTATACGCGAATTTCAAACCTTCAAGATTTGTTCAATTGCTTCTTATCACCAACTCACATTGTTGAGTGGGATCAACCCCCATGGTAGATAGCATCTGTTTGAAAGATTTGTGTTTCTTTTCAGTGGACCAACGCATCCTCGATGCTCGGGTACAGAAGAGCAACGCGTACCGTTGGGTAGAATCCTATCGAAATCATGCTCACCGGGTGGCTGCAATCAACCCGGTACCTTTCATGCAATCAACAGACAACGCCGGTCATCTGCTGGACTACTCCCGCTATGGACTATCCTTAGCCGATCGAGTTGATCCACTCGGTGTCGTCAGCTCGTTCGATCCGTCTTCAGCGTTAACCGTCGAACAACTCCAGGAACTTCTGCAACAGATCTACTGTGGAACCTCCAGCATTGAGTTGGCGTACATCGAAAATGAACAGGAGCGCGAATGGCTTGCAGAAAACTTCGAACGGCTGTTCCATAGCAACCTGAATATCTTAGACAAGAAGGAAATTGCCGAACTACTTCTAAAATCACAGGCCTTCGACAACTTCCTGGCAACCAAGTTTCCCTCCGTCAAGAGATACGGAGGCGAAGGAGCCGAAAGTATTATGGCATTCTACCGGCAGCTCTTCATCTGTTCTGCCGAGGCAAACCTGAGCAACATCGTCGTCGGAATGCCTCATCGTGGAAAGCTAAACGTCCTGACAATCCTGTTCCAAACCCGGCCAGCCAAGATATTCCGCAAGTACAAAGGACTATCGGAGTTTCCTCCGGATGCAAAAGCCATGTGTGATATTACCAATCATTTCAGTAAGTGTATCATTCAATTACCTTCGTAAATACCTTCACTAAAAGCCACGTACTTCACTCGTAGATACCTCAACCGACTTGAACATAAATGGTAAAATTATCCACCTGAATTTACTCAACAACCCATCCCACCTGGAAGCAGTGAACCCAGTTTCGATGGGTAAAACCCGTGCCAAACAGTTGTCTCTCCATGACGGCCCCTACCACAGCAATCCAACGGAACGTTCAAAAGTCCTAAACATCCAGCTGCACGGCGATGCAGCCTTCGTCGGACAGGGAATCAACCAGGAGTGTCTGATGATGGCCGAAGTGCCCCACTTTGACGTCGGAGGCACCATCCACTTGATCGTCAACAACCAGGTAGGTTTCACCACTCCAGGTGACCGCGGGCGAGGCACTCGCTACGCATCCGACCTTGCCAAGAGCATTATGGCTCCAGTATTCCACGTAAACGGTGACGACCCGGAAGCACTGACCAAGGTCACCAAGCTGGCCTTCGAATACCAACAGCAATTCGGAAAGGACGTTTTCATCGACCTGAACTGCTTTCGACGCTGGGGTCACAACGAACTGGACGATCCCACGTTCACCAGTCCACTGCTGTACAACGTGATTCACAACCGCAGCTCGGTTCCAGATCTGTACGCAAAGAAGCTCATTGAATCCGGAGAGTTCACTCAAAATGAACTGGACACCACCGTCAAAGGTCACCACGATTACCTTAACTCCGAACTCCAGAACCTCAACGACTACGAACCGGAGAAAAGCTACTTCGAACGTCAGTGGAGTGGCATTCAGCAGGCCGGGAACGAGGTCACCGTATGGAACACGGGAGTCGATTATAGCCTACTTAACCTCATTGCCAGAACCAGCGTTAAATGCCCACCGGATTTTTCCCTTCATCCTCACCTGCGAAAGCACCATGTCGACGCCCGCTTGAAGAAAGTAACCGAAGGAAACCGCATCGATTGGGCCACTGCGGAAACCATGGCCATGGGAAGCTTGATGTACCAGGGATACAATGTCAGGATCAGCGGAGAAGACATTGGGCGGGGAACATTTTCCCAACGCCACGCCATGTTCGTCGATCAAAACACCAACGAAATCTACATTCCACTGAACGATCTGAATGGCGGAGCCGGTGGAAAACTGGAACTCGCCAACAGTATCCTATCGGAAGAGGCCGTCCTTGGCTTCGAATACGGTATGGCCATCGACAACCCGAACAACTTGATCGTCTGGGAGGCTCAGTTCGGGGACTTCTTCAACGGTGCCCAGATCATTCTCGATACGTTCGTACTCAACAGTGAAAGTGAGTGGTACTCCAATTCAGATTTGAAAACAATTTCCTAACCTCATCTCAATACTTCCAGCCAAGTGGATGGTCTGCAACGGTCTGGTAATGTTGCTGCCGCACGGATTCGATGGAGCCGCATCCGATCACAGTTCCTGTCGGATGGAGCGATTCCTTCAGATGACTGACTCCAAGGAAGCCACCCCGGATGGGGACGACGTCAACTTCGAGGTGATTAATTCATCCACACCGGCTCAGTACTTCCATGCGCTGCGACGTCAAATGGTGCGCAACTATCGGAAACCGTTGGTCATCGTTGCCCCAAAAACCCTACTGCGTCTATCGGAGTGCGTTTCGACACACGCAGACCTGGCTCAGGGTACATTTTTCCAGACGGTGATCGGGGACGGCCTGGTCAGCGATCCGAAGAAGGTCAAACGGGTTATTCTTTGCAGCGGAAAGCACTACTACAATTTGAACAATGAGCGACTGGCCAGTAAGAATGGCGAAGTTGCGATCGTGAGGTTGGAGTCACTTTGTCCTTTCCCGGTACAGCGGATTCAGGAGGAACTGGCCAAGTACAGCAACGTCAGGGACGTCGTCTGGAGCCAAGAAGAGCACCGCAACATGGGTGCGTGGAGTTTTGTACATCCCCGGTTTGAGAACATGTGCGGCAGGAGGGTGAGTTGATTGATGAACCGTTTGTGTCGGATTGTTTACGATTTTGATTTTTTTTTCTGGTACAGATTACCTATCGTGGACGCTACGAGGCTGCGACCGTGGCGGTGGGGGTAAGCTCGTGGCACGCGAAGGAAGCGGAACAGGTCATCAAAGCGGCGTTTCAATAGAAGGAACTAGATGTGGTGGGATTTAGGGCGTTTGGTGCAATGTAAATACATTATGATTGTGATAAATGGAAAACGGTTGCGATCTTCTCACTTGAGAAACCCTTGTACCCGATAAAATGTAGATATCTAGTGAGATGTTTAAAGTTGAAAACTCGTTGAATTAAGTAACGTATAATGCGAACAAGCCAAAAATGTAAGATTCTACTTATTTGGTAATTTACTAAACCTTCTGGGCCTTACGAGAAGATGAATGCATTACTTTGATTACTTATGACCAGTTTTGTGTTCACATCTAACAAGAGATTTTAGACAAATCGACACAAATTTTTCATTAGGGCCTAACTGACAAACGTAAGCAATGGCTTCTTCCGTGAATTTCTCCTGGCACAAAAGCTACCCATGTAAGCCTCCAATTCTATCGGATAGGTGAACTCTTCCTCTTCGAAATGAACGTGGTGGATTGATTAGGCAAGTTTTCAATGACGAGAAATTCGCGGAAAAAGCCATTGTTTACGCTTGTAAGTTAGGCCCTTTTGAAAAATTTGTGTCGAAATTATTTCAATAATTAATTTGTTTGTTTTAGCCAAATTGTGACTGAAATTTGGCCATTTAGTAGAGCAGTTTTTCCGTCTCTATTTCGACAATTGGTCAAATAAATTGCAAAGTTTTAAGCGCATTAGGGCGGGCAATTGATCTGACAATTCTGAACGAAAAATCTCAAGTTCGAGTGTTTGAGTTCGAGTGCTAGTAAAAAGTGTGGTCCATTTTACTCAGGTCAAGCTAGAAAACGTGGAACATGGGAAAGTCAGAGAGCGTTACGTCTTGATGGATTATAGGCTATATTCAGGCGAATAATAACTATCAGCGTATTTTACGTTGCATCTGGCAGCTTTCACACCCAGATGGCGAAGCTCTTTCGATCGTACACAGATAATAATTACTTGGTTGTACCGAGACTTTGCTCTAACGCTAACGATGGTCCCATGTTTATTTATTTATTTATTTAATATTATACATCAACAGGCTTCTTTGCCCCAATGATGTGTTGTTGATCTCATAAAAAAAGCATAAACATACAAATAACACATTAAAAGCTTATCTAAACACATTAAAAAATCAAGTCCGAAGTATATCACGTGAAATGTTGAAATCAAATTCCGTTGCCACCCGATTGAGAATCCTTTGTAGGCCAGTAATAGCGCTGTTTTGTCCGTAATTAGTGCGGTGATGTATTGGTTGCAGCAGGTGATTGTTTCGCAAGGCCCTAGGTCGGACAAAAATAACTATTTGACCTCGGATTTCGGGGCAATCCACTCGATTCTGCAAAATGTCGGAAATAAAAAGAGCCTTCGCAACATTCCTTCGTGTACTTAGAGCATCCAACCTTATTAGTCGACACCGATTCTCGTACCTTGGCAGACGAATTGGGTCATTCCACGGCAACCGTCGTAGTGCAAATCGAATATATCGCCGTTGAACTGATTCAATTCTTTCGATTCCATTTTGGTAGTGAGGGCTCCAAACAGTTGAACAGTATTCTACAGTCGAAAGAAACCAACGCACAGTAGAGCGCTTTTAAGCAGTAAATGTCGGTGAGCTCTTTTGTTAGTCGAAAAATAAACCCAAGGTTTTTCGAGGCTTTGTTCACTATGAATGACACATGTTGCTTGTACGTCAATTGGGAGTCTAGAATAACTCCTAAGTCCTTGATTTGATCCACTCTTTTCAACACAATTCCAGCGATGGAATAATTGTGGACTATTGGATTCTTCAATCGAGAAAACGTAATAGTAGAGCATTTTTCAGGATTAACGGTCATACGATTACTTTGGCACCAATCAACGAAAGAGTCCAACTGTTGTTGCAGAAAATGCGCGTCAGCTTCTGAGCGAATGTTGAGATAAAGCTTGAAATCGTCCGCAAAAGAAAGTCTCGGTCCAGCCAGAACTGCGTTCACGTCGTTGAAGTAAAGAAGAAAGATGAGTGGTCCAAGATGACTGCCTTGTGGAATTCCTGACGTGATAGGAAATGATGCTGAGGTGGATTCACTTATGACTACTTGCGAGTGACGACCAATCAAATAAGAATGGAGCCAATTTAAAAGTCTTCCATGCATTCCAAACCTTTCAAGCTTCGCCACAGCAATTTGGTGGTTAACCTTGTCGAATGCTGCAAATAGGTCCAAATAAAGTACGTCCGTTTGTGCTCGATCAAGCGTCACGTAAGAAGTGAGACACAATAGGTTTGACGTTGTTGAACGATTGGGGAAAAAACCATGCTGATCCGTGCTCGGGTGTTGCTTGCAATGGAACAGTCGGTCTATCACAACTAGCGCGAAGAGTTTGGAAACGGCGCATAATAAGAATATTCCACTATAATTGTCTACATTTGTCTTATCACCTTTTTTGTGTACTGGAAGCATGAACGCATTTTTCCAGCAGACAGGAAACACTCCATCCGAAAGCGAGTGGTTGAAAATCTTTTGTAGGGGGATGAGCAAGCTGTTAATTCTATTTTTCAAAAAGGGTGTCGGAATTCCATCGGGTCCTAAGCACGTTGACGGTTTCAGTTTACGTGCTGCTGCTAAAATGGAATCATCGTCAACGGTTAAATCTGACATAACTAAACCTGAAGATTGAGTGTTACTAGATGTCGATGTTATCTGTGTGTCAGTAAGCCATTCATTCGAGAAAATGCGGAAATTTTGAGGCAAACAGGTCGCATATGACTTGTGGCTCGGAGGTTACCGTGATATTCCACATCATTGACAAAGGAAGACCATCCTCTTTACGCTGCTGTTTGATATAATTCCAAAAGGATTTAGGATGGGATTTGAGTCTTAGTTGTATTCCAGCCCGATAACTATTGAGGCATCTCCTGAAGCTTCCACAATGGAACGGTAAAATCGTTGTCAACGGACTTGGTCAACAGGAAACGGGAACAACGCGTGGGTTGGTTGCGCTGCGCTTGGCATCGCGGTTCAATGACGTCGTAGTCTTGACCACCGGGGCTTTCGTTCTTAGAAAACTGACCTCAGCAATCCCATCCCAGCGTTTCAACCCTAACTACATGAAGTATTTCGACAATCTGGACGAACTGGCGGACCAAAAGATCAACCAACTGGATACAATTGACATTATCCTAGGAGCAAATGTTTTTCATGCACTCCTTGAAGGAGGACAATTCAAAGACGAAAGTGGCCAATGAGTGCCCAACGGACGACCTTCGGATGGATCGTCGCAAGACGATACAACGCGTCGGAAGACATCCAGACCAACCATGCCGTCATCAACCTGCACATTGAGATGGATCTGAACCGCACATTGCAGCGGTTTTGGGAACAGGAGGAAATTTTCAAGGCACCACCGTTTACTCCTTCTTAGGAGCAGGTTACTGATGACTTCAGTTCGACACTGCAACGACACGGAACAGGACGCTTCATCGTCAAATTGTCATTTGATGATTCGAAACCACCGCTCGGTGATTCTCTCGCTGTTGCCACGAAGCGAATGAAGTCCAGTGAGAGGCGATTCCAACTAGATCCAGAGTTCAAGCAACAATACGTTTTTTCATGCGAGAATATTTGGAACTAAGTCACATGGAAGAAATCCCAACTTATCAGATCGATAAGAACAGCAGCGAGTGCTATTACATGCCGCACCACGTAGTAACTAAGGCAGACAGTTTGACAACAAAATTACGCGTTGTATTGACGTCTCCTGCGCTTCACCATCAGGTGTCACTTTGAACGACAGACTGATAGCGGGACCGAATAACAACGCTAACCTTTTTGATGTTTCGCTCCGGTTCCGTTCCCATCGAGTAGCCTTTACTGCAGATGTAACCAAAATGTACCGTCAGGCATTAGTACACCCGGCGGATCGTGACTACCACCGCATCGTTTTTCGAGAAAATCCAGAGCAACCTGTCCTGTTACATACGGTACGAAGACGCCCATGTTCTTGGCAATCGAATGCATGAGAGAAGCAGCTAAACAATTTGAAGCACTGTATCCCCAAGCGGTAGAAGCAATCAGGCTCGGCTTTTACGTCGACGAATTCCTGTCGGGTGATGACGACGAGGAAGCAGCAAGTCGCCTGAAGGGCCAAGTAATCGAACTCCTTTCCTCGGCTGTTTTCGAGCTACGCAGCTGCACCGGTACCCGTGATAATGCTCAATGTCAGTGGCACTGTGAAGGCCCTTAGAATCAACTAGTACCCGATCGAAGATGAACATGGTTTCAAGGTCTATTTCTCGCCACTTAGAGTCAATACCAAACGACAAATGATTCGGACTCAGCCAGGCTGTATGATCCGTTCGACTGGTTGGCTCCAGTAACAGTGAAAATCAAGATTCTCTACCAGCATCTTTGGCTCTTTGACGTCACCTGGGATGATCCTTTGCCACCTGTCGCCGAAGGCGATCAAAACTTGAAGCCATTAGGATACCACGGTGTATCCATGTATCGATGTATCTCCACGGGTTTTCTGACGCCTCGGAGCAGGCGTATGCAGCTGTAGTCTACGCGAGGACGATTGACGAGGAAGGCAACGTGTCGGTGGTCCTGGTTGCTGCCAAATCAAGGGTAGCACCTATCAAGCAAGTCTATCCAGGCTACCCCGCCTAGAGCTGAACGGTGCACATCTTTTGACGGACCTATTGCGCCAAATCACCGAAGCCCTGCCGCACGTACAGATCGACCATTGGGCTTGGACTGATTTAAGCATTGTGCCTCAGTGGTTGGCAACCCATTCTCGCAAGTGGAAAACTTTTGTGGCCAACAGGACAGCTGCCATTCTGGAGTACCTACCACGTAGCTGATGGCATCATGTTGCTAGCAGGACAGCCACACTGATTTACCATCACGTGGTCTCTCACCGGCCGAATTGGTTGACAATCATCTGTGGTTCGAAGGTGCACCGTGGTTAAAGGAAGACGAATCAACCTGGAATCAAGATTTACTACTGCAAGTAGTCGATGAAGATCTAATAGAAGTCAACCGAATCAAGTCTCTACTCACAGCAGCGACTACGACAGCTACCAACTACAAGGTTGAGAAGCAGCTTATCGGCAAATATTCCAGTTTTTCATTCATGGTTCGCACGTTGGCTTGTATGCATCGTGCCATTCACAACTTCAAATCAACAGTACACCGTCTCGATACTGGTAGGCGGTTCACAGGTGAGCTGACTTCGGATAAGCTCCATCGAGCAAGGATTCAATTACTACAACCCGTACAGCACGACGAGTACGAACAGGAAATGGTAAATCATTGCAGCACAAGCACATCCTTTCAGCTCTGCATCCTTTTCTGGACGCCGATAGCACTATGCGTATGGGTTGCCGTCTGCAGAACTCGGTCCAGCCATACGATGTGAAACACCCCATTATTTTACCACAAAAACATCGAGTAACGGAGCTACTAGTGCGTGATGTACAAGTGAGCGATCTACATGCTGGGTCAGCCCTTTTGGCAGCAACACTTCGTCAACACTATTGGACAGTAGTGCGTAAGGTGGTACAAGGCTGTACACGATGCGTAAGTCTCAAGGGAAAAACGGCTGGCCAGCTGATGGGCAGTCTACCACCAGCTAGAGTGCTGGCCACAAGAGCGTTTTCACATATCGGCGTGGACTATGCTGGCCCTGTCAAGCTGAAGGCAACGTGCGTTCGAGAAGTAAAAGTTACCAAGGGGTACCTTGCAGTTTTTGTATGCCTATCAACCCGTGCAGTACATCTAGAAGTGGCTAGCGATCTCTCATACGACGCTTTTCTTGGTGCTCTGAAGCGGTTCATCTCTCAACGTGGCTATCCTGTTGAAATACGGTCAGACAACAGAACCAACTTCGTTGGTGCCTATCGCAAGCTGCAGGAATTCATTGAAACTTTTCTAATCTAGGAATCAAGTGGGTCTTCAACCCTCCGCCGGTGCCACACATGGGTGGCATCTGGGAAGCTGCCGTGCGAAGTGTCAAGAAACATCTTGTAGCTGAACTTGGTGAATCGACCATAACTTTTGTGAATTTGTCGAAACTCTTGTGCCAAATCGAGTTATGCCTGAACTCTCGACCGCTGTGCCCGTTGTCCAGCGAACCCGACAGTGCTGAAGCATTAACGCTAGGTCACTTTTTGATCGGGTAGCCTATCAATCTGGTTCCTGAACCCACTACGCAGCATCTGCCAGTCAACCGGCTGGACCAATGGCAAGAAGTGCGCAGCAGACAGAAAGAGTTTGAAGTAGATCGAAGAACGAGTACCTAGCAAGTCTTCAACCGCGCAGCAAGTGGCGTACTGGTCAACCCAAAGACGCAGCGGGAACTGGCTCGAGTAGAGAAGATCTATCCAGACACATAGTAGTCCGAGTGGTGACTCTGCGCAGAGGTCCAACTGTGTACCAGCGCCCAATCCGTTCCGGCATCAACGCTTCCCTCGTACGAGCACCAACTATTTTCAGTGGTGTTCACTTCTGGTAGATTTTTATTTTTCATTGGGTGAGAAACCGCGGCAAGCATATCCGCCATCTTATTTTTGTTAAGTTGGATTAAATCCTCATACAAGAATCATACAAGAATTGTTTTGTTTAAGAAACTAAGTTACTTTTTTATTCCCGGAAAAGATGGCAGTCCAAGTCGAAATTAGGAACGAAATCTACAGTCCATTCGTACCGAAACAATTATAATTATTTCTCTAAGCTTCTACATACTTAACTTCTATACACTGAAAATAGTCGATTGGTTAAATCTTGCGTAGCCCGAATAAAAGGGCCTATGATTGTTAATTGATTGATTAATTATTCCATCGACTTTGTTCACCACGGCTACATAGTCGATTTTTTTTATAAGCAGGAGGCGTATAACCGTTTATTCACATAATTCCTCTAGGAGTTTCTGTGCCACCGAATTTGGAAGAAAGTGAAGACCAGCGAACTCGTCTAATCCTCGAAGAAACAACGGTGAGAACAACGAGTGGAAACTACGAAACTGGACTTCTATGGAAACAAGATTACTTCAAATTCCCGGATAGCAAACCGATGGCCGAACGTCGACTAAAATGTCTTGAAAAGCGCCTTGAGAAGCATCCGGAACTCTTCGAAAGCGTGAGACAACAAATAGCGGATTATCAGATAAAAGGTTACATCTATGTGGTAAAAGATGAGGAAATGGCTGAATTTGACCCACACCGTACTTGGTACCTTCCTCTCGGAGTAGTTCTAAACCCTAACAAACCGGGGAAAGTAAGGGTAATATGGGATGCAGCGGCAAAGGTAAACGGAGTCTCGTTAAACTCAATGTTGCTAAAAGGTCCTGATTTACTGACACCTCAGCTGTCTGTTACGTTCAAGTTCCGCCAAAGAGAGGTGGCATTCTCTGGCGGTATCCAAGAAATGTTTTTGCAACTTGGAATCAGAAGACTCACCATCCCAACCTATGATTACTATGGTATCCGACTTGGCGATCTTTGGAGCGACGTGTTCACCAGCTCAATCACTGTATGTAAAAAATGCGGCGGAAAACGAGCAAGATCATCCAAGAGCGGCGGCAGCAATCAAGAACAGGCACTACGTTGACGATTACTTGGATTGTGTCAACACGGAGGAAGAGGCAATTGAACTTGCTCTGGAGGTTGCGGAGGTCCATAAAAAGGCTGGTTTTCACATTCGTAACTGGGTGTCAAATAGGCTCAAGGTTCTAGAAGCAATAGGAGAAGTAAATCCAGCTGCTGTCAAGAATCTCTCGTTGAATAACCAAAGTGGATTTGAGCGCCTACTTGGAATATCTTGGCTGCCGATTGAAGATGTGTTCAGCTTCTCACTCAGGCTAAAAGAAGATCTTCAAGCACTGGTAGAAGGTGTGACCGCACCAACCAAACGAATGATGCTGAGCTCTGTGATGAAAATCTATAATCCACTAGGGTCGTAGGTTCGCTGATTGTCCAAGGGAAGTTCCTTATTCAGGAAGTATGGAGAGCTAAGGTAGATCGGGATGAGCAGATACCGGAGGATATTTTCAAGGCATGGAAACTTTGGTTGCAAGCGCTGCATGAATTGGACAGCGTAGAAGTTCCTCGTTGCTACTTTCCGGGGTATGATGTGAACAGTTATGATTCCCTAGAATTACACATGTTCGTTGAAGGCAGTGCTCAAGCATATTCTGCCGTCGCTTACTTCCGTGTTAAAAACCGTGGGCAGATACGATGTGCTCTAGTTGCTTCAAAAACTAAAGTAGTCCCACTACAGTGGGACTATTCCGCGCTTCGAATTGCAGGCAGCAGTCCTCGGAGTACGTCTTCGCAAAACCATCGAAGAAGGACATTCCATCCAAGTGAAGTGCACATACTTTTGGAGTGACTCCAGTACAGTTATTTCGTGGATCAGATCGGACACTCATCGATACCGACAGTACGTCACATTTCGCGTCAACGAAATTCTAAACCTTTCGAAGGTTGATGAATGGCGGTGGTTGGGAACGAAGATCAACGTCGCCGATGAGGCTACAAAATGGGGAAAAGGTCCGAACTGTAAACCAGATAGTCGGTGGATGCGTGGGCCAGCATTCCTCTACGAAGAAGAGAGTAAATGGCCGAGCAGCGAATACGATAATCAACCAGAAGAAACGAAGGAGGAGTTACGATCAGCGTATATTGGCAGCCATTTCCTAGTTGTTCCGATGATCGAAGTAGAACGGTTTTCCAAATACGAGCGTCTGTTGCGGAGCGTTGCTTACGTCTTCCACTTCCAGGAGAAGAGTTTGCGGCGAGTTAGAGGTTCGCTGTCTGGTGAAGCAGATTTATTGAGCAGTGAGGAGTTGCAGAAAGCAGAGAGAACCCTGTGGCGACTTGCGCAATCGGATTGCTATCCAGATGAGGTAGCTATTCTTAAACGTTCAATTGGCGCAAGAACGGAAGAAAGTGTTGCGTGGAAGCAGTCCAATACCAAAGCTGCCTCCTCTTCTCGACGAGCACGGAGTTCTACGGGTGGATAGCCGCATCACAGCTGCCGACTACATCGCATACGACACCAAATACCCAATCATTCTACCGTGAGGTCATCGGATCTCCTCTACTTCCGGATTGGTATCACCGCAAATTCCGTCACGCAAACAATGAAACGATTGTGAATGAAATACGACAGAGATTTCACATTGCAAAGTTGAGAACCCAAGTACGCTCTGCAGCGCTGCGATGCCGGTGGTGTCGTGTGTATAAATCGAAGCCCGTAGCACCAAAAATGAGCCAACTGCCTCAGATTCGGGTAACGCCGTTCCTGCGACTGTTCACGGACGTAGTTCTATCAAGCGATGGGTGGCGGTGTTTACGTGTCTTACAGTTCGAACAATGAGTAGTACCTTCACGGATGCGAACACCAAATGGCGGTTCAACCCTCCCTCTGCCCCACATATGGGTGGGTGTTGGGAACGTATGGTACGATCAGTGAAGACAGCATTGGGAGCATTGCCTACGTCGCGAAAGCTAGACGACGAGTCTTTCATGACATTGATGTCCGAAGTAGCGCACATGGTCAACTCGCGGCCATTGACGTATATGCCACTGGATAACGAAGAGCGGGAGTCATTGACTCCGAGTCATTTTCTCATGCTTAGTTCTAGTGGTGGTCGACAACTAATCAAGGCACCCGTGGACGAAAAGAAAGCTCTAATGAGAAGCTGGAGGCTCTTACAGCACATGTTGAATGCGTTTTGGCGTCGTTGGATCGTAAAATACCTGCCGATGATATCCCGGCGCACTAAATGGTTCAAAGATGTCGTGCCAACTGAGGAGAATGCGCTAGTTCTGATCGCAGACGAAGGAGTCCGAAACCGTTGGTTGCGTGGTCGTGTGATCCACACCTATCCAGGCAAAGATGGTGTAGTTCGCCGGGCAGATGTGGAGACATCTAGTGGAGTTTTGCGAAGACTCGTTTGTAAGCTTGCAGTTCTTAATGTTAGCCCTGAAGCCGGAGCAGGGACTCAAGAAGAATTCGAAGAGGTTAGTGGAGATGGTGACGTCGAAGCAGTGTTCGAGCGACACGAGGAAGAGAATGTTCCAACGAGTAATTAAATCCCACGACCCCTCGTACAACTGTAACGTTGTGGAAGATAATGTGCGAGACAATGGATAGTGTGGAAATAACGTCAACAAGAAATCGTCATTTTTGGTATTAAGTGCGTCACCATTGTGTAAGAAGAGAAAGGAAGCACAATTGATCTTGTAAATAAAACCTTAACTTTATTATACCTAATTAGAATTAATGATTGAAAGTATTTACAGATTCTACCCTAAACTTAAATTGAAATCTATATTTAATTAGTGATTTACTGAGTATGAGACCGATTGTAAGTAGATCGATATTGAACTAAGATAAGATAAATAATAAAATATATCGACACAAATTTTACATTAGGGCCTAACTGACAAACGTAAACAATGGCTTCTTCCGTAAATTTCTCGTGGCACAAAAGCTACCCATGTAAGCCTCTAATTCTATCGGATATGTGAACTCTTCCTCTTCGAAATGACCGTGGTGGATTGATTAGGCGAGTTTTCAATGACGGGAAGTTCGCAAAAAAAGTCATTGTTTACGTTTGTCAGTTAGGCCCTAATGAAAAATCTTTGTCGATATTAGCTCAGAAAGGAAAATTCCTGAAATATCGACCATAATCGGGAAATTTTTCGAATACAGCTGAATGTACACGGAGAAAAACAATTATACTAAAAAGCATAAATTCTATGCTAAAACCATATTCGGTCTATCCAGTCATTGGAATGAATAAACCAGGTTTAAAGAATAAATCAAATATATGCATTCCAATGTATTTATCAAATTTATGCATTCCAATGCATACTTTAAATATATGCATTGCAATGCATATTTTTATAAATATATATGCATTCCAATGCATAAATCAATTATATGCATCACAATGCATATTTAAAATTAAAATTAGAAAAATTAGACAAAATAATCAATCAATGGAAGCAGACAGCGATATGTTTGAAGTCCTGTTAACCTATATGTTAACCCCCCTTCATGGTAGCACAGGTGATCCACAACTTTATGGACGTTCTCATGTTTGTCCATGTACAATTTAATAATCAGTATTCGTTTCAGCGATTTCGCCGGCTCATTTGGTTTGTCCATATGTGTTCTTTAGAATCCAACTAACTATTGAAAAACAACTAAATACTTTTGGTTTTAAACAAACGTGTTTCAATTAATTCGATTTACAACAACGACGTAACAGCAATTGTTCCAGTATTTCTCCCAAAAAAGCAATTTTTGCATCACAAAACTACTATAAACCTGAAAAACTACCGCTAAATGCACGCGCTTTCAGGAGACAAAAGAATAATTAATTTACACAAGTCGTCTAAGCTCCTAAAGTATAAAACGCCGGTAACGGTATGCAAGGAAGGTAATAATTATCTAAAATGCATTGCAGTCCATAAAATATATTGGTTCAATGCATACTTTTTATGCATTGCAGTGATTTAAAAGGAATAAAGCGTAGAAAGGGATATATAATATGCTTTTCACCATTTTCTATTTTCTCCATGCCTAGTAAATTAGTCCCAAAAAGTGTACATCCAGGCGTAACTGCTGTTCTCGAGTGTCCAGTATCGAAACAAACACCTGAAAAGTATGCTTCCCGCGGTACAAAACAAGACCACTGTATCAAGCAACTTTACCGGGATTTCACCACACCCCTCATTATTTTCTATTTTTTTAGTCGAGCAGTTTTAACTGTAATTCGAATACCGAAATAAGACATCATTTTGGTGTTTTTTCTTCTGAAACCCCGGGATGAAGGGCCTCCATTATAATGCGTTTTAGAATATTGGACCAATTTTCCAAAATAGCGGGTAGAAAGGGATGAAAAAACTACTTGACTAAATGGTCCATTAGATCGTCAAATTTCATTAACCTATATGAATTCCTGTATTGTTTTTTATTTTCATCCGCAAGAAATAGTTTAAAAAAGGCAGTTTTTGGGATGAACTTCATCACAAAAACTAAATCTAAATCTAAACCTGGCTTACAAGATTCTGAACCCCGAGATGTGGAACTTGATCTATTAGTCTATGGAATTTCTTTCCCAGAAACAGCAATATCCGGCGGCTTAATAAACACTCGTATAATAAGAATAAGCAGTACATAGTTACAATGTAAATATCACGTCAATCCACCCTTCGAAACAGAAAACTCAACCTATCTAAGAGTCTACAAACTTAGCAACATTCGGTACGCTCTTGGCCAGCGTATTGATGTAATCGAACGTCTGCAGCATCAGCTTGTCATCCGGCCGATACAGACATTCGAAGCCCCGATTTAGCACACAAACATAGGGAACGTGACAGTCTACCAGGAACTTGGCAAAGAGCAGTGCATTCTCGTGCGACGTACTTACGATAACGACGATCTTCCGCCGGAGGTAGCGCTCCAGTTTCGGCACATTGAGCGCATCCAGGCGCTGTTCCTTCAACGAAACCGAACTGAACGGAATGTTCACGCTGTTTTCGATAGCCACCTTCTTGTGTTCGAGGTTGCTTCGCAGATCCAGAACGGCCGCACTGCCCGGTCGGTCTCGCAGCAGTCGAATCAGATCGTATTTGCTGATGCGGGGATAGAGTTCTGATTGGACATCGCAGTGATCCTCGTCCGAATAGTGAAGGTCCTAGATAAGAGAAGATTGTTTTAATGCAAGACTCGAATCACTATTTAACGGTCTTACAAAATCGCTCGGATCCTCCTCGTGTAGGGCGTACTTCCGATAGGTGATGCTCTTCGGTGTGAATTGATACATCGATTCGGAATCGTTAACACAGGTCTCCATCACGATATCCGGCAGATCGCTGAACAACAGGATGCACTCGTTGAAACCCGACTTAAGTAGGGTGTTCTTCAGCTGTTTCAAAATGGCGATACCGATGAACAGAGGATACGAATTGTCCCCCAGGATCAGCTTGTCCCAGAGGTGAAATATTTTATGCAGCGGAAATACGTCTGAAAATGAATTGGGAATGACTTAATACAGAAAAGCAGCGGCACCGAACCGTTGACTTACGACTGAACATCGTTAAGAACCACGGAATCGCGTACAGCTCCGGAATAAAGTTGATGCCATGCAGATGTTTCGCCAGCTTAGGCTCGTGGAAAAAGATCAACTGGAAAAATTTCACCAAATACTCCTTGATAATAGACGAATTGTCCTTCAGGAAGAACAAGTGCAGATACTTCGGAATGAATTTATACAAGCTGAGGAAGGCCCTCTCTTCGTTATTGAAATTCAAATACAGAAACGGCGCCGTCAGGGAATCCAGCCCCTGCCAGTACACATACTGGGGATGAGCCGTGACCCACGCTTTCAGCAGTCTTTTTAGTTTGGCATGACCCTCCGGGGCCGAAAGCAGTTCGTTGTACTGATGGCACCGTGGAATGTCCACTTCGATTTGCCGATCCGTGAGCGTTGGACTGCACTTGTCCAACTTTTCGTACAGTCCATTCTCAACCACACCCAGCAGGCAAGCCCAAACGTGACCCCGGAAGGGCGGAGGGATATCTTTGCTGGCGAAGCTCTTCAGAAGGTCTTGTGTGTACGGATAACCATGTAACAGTGTTTTGAGAAGCATTATTCGATGGAACTGGTAAAGTGTGTCGCGTTCTCGAATCACTAAAGGCAGATCCGTTCTAAAGATAGGAGATTCCAAATAAGCATTGGTAGTGTAGATCAAGGGGAGATAGTCTTCCTCCGGAATTTTGGAAAACCGGTCCAGTAAGATATTAAAGTTTAGAAATATAATACGACTGTCGTTTAGGAAACTTTGGCTCTTGGGTGGTGAGATGGACTTTCCGTTTAGGAGCACCAGGCTAGAAACATAACAGAATTGAATTTTAGATCATTCAACAAAGCATTTCAAAAATCTCTTACTCGGGTAAAGACAAAATCGGAGCCTCACTCTTGATGAGCCCTTCCTTCTTCAACTCCAGATGAACGTCTCCGCCAGCCAATTGCCATAAGTAGTAAATTTCCGCTAGACTGCCGCAGTGCTTTTCCAGCAGTGTCATCCCCACCGGATCGGGGGCTGTAAAACATTCATCCCTTAGAAAATCAAAAGCCTCGTCCCCCAATAGCTCCTTTGCTTGAGGACGTCTCGTAGCCGGAACCGTCAAACACACCTCGATGATTCGTCGCAGAGCCGCGTCTAATCCTTCGTACAGTTCCATCTTCTTATGCTCCCGCGCTATCTTCTCCAGCACATTTTCCGTATTCACTAAACTAAGAACCTTTCTCGTGATTTGGGACACCTTCAACGTGTCCCACAGCTTACAACCAAGGGCCAACTCGGCCAGAATCATTCCAAGCGACCACACGTCGCTCTTGATATTCTCTCTCGATCCCAGCAAAACCTCCGGTCCATGGTATTTCACATTCCCAATCGGAAACGATATGTACTTGCCCGAGTACGTCATATAATACAACCCATAGTTGTATAACTTAACACAAAAATCCCGACTTATCAAAACATTCACCGGCTCCAAGTTTCTACACATCAACCCGTTCTCATTGAGATGGCTCAAAGCCCTCAGCACCTGGAATCCAATCCTCAGCAACGTTTCCTGCTTATTATTCTCACCAATGAACGTTTCCGTTAGCGGACTTCCGGCATACTCCTGAACGATAATTGTCCGCTCGTGTTTCCCCCGGATCACATCCAAATACTCGCACAGGTTCTCGTGCTTCAACGCGTCTCCTCGTAGCAACTGTGACCGGCCGTAGATTCCAATCGAATTGGGAGTCAGCGGAAGCCCATTACTTCCGCAGCACTCGTCGCTGGGGTGGGACTTGGCGAAGAACGTCGACACCGAAATCCGGTAGTTCAGCTTGGCCGGTGCCATTCCACCCAACGAGTTGCCACGGCAGAAAACGCTGCTGCTACGGTTTTGCTCGCGCTGCTGCTCGCCCGGAGAAGTCGTAATACGCATCACCAGTCGTCCGAAAACGGTAAATGTCGAACTTTCCTACTGCAAAAAGACGAAAACGTAGAGAACGCCCCTTTTTTTTGTTGGAAAATTTGTGGGCAATGTTTACGGTTTTCACTGGCACTGATAAGAAAATTTCTGACAGCTGACATCAAAACGAGACAATTTCTAAACAGGATTTGACTATAAAGACAACAGTTTGCTTAGGTCAACTATATCAACTGCAACGACACGATTATTGCGAACACCCCGTTCAAACTACAACCTCATGTAGGGAAAAAGTAACCAAAAATAAGTAAAAAATATTCAACGTTGAGTTCTGTCAGTGTGAGTTTACCAGTTGAGTGATTAAAAAATTAACAAAAGTTGAACTCACCCATCTACACAGAAGAAAAAAAGTACCCATTTAAGCAGTTGCGTGTGGAAGCCAATTTTGGGTATAGGTATGTTAACCGACCCGTTGGGTATAAATAACTTTCTTTTGGGTAGAATTCGCCCAAAATATCATATATTTTATAAAATAAGCATATTCTTTTTTGTATAATATTTAAAACAAAACTTTTCGATCTATCTCATCAATTATGTTTGTATAGAGTAACGAGGAACACTGATTATTGAAAACTGTTATTTCGAAACCTACCCTAACTTCAAATTACTATATAAACCTAAGTTTAAATTTAAGTTTGAAGTCCAAAATAACGAAATTTAAGTTAGCTTTTGAGTTTTAGGTCCCAACCATCCGGCACAATCTCAATTTTGGCTTAAAGCTAGACGTCTAGTTCGTCTAGTCGATTACATTATTTGCTCGTCGTGGTTTTCACAGTTATGCATCCAGGCTTACCCAGGAATAAATATTTACGTTTAAATTTTTTATTTGCTATTTCGATTTATTTTAAACTGCATAAAAGATAATTAACTTCCTGTTAATAGCTTGAACACACACTTGAAAATTTTACAGTATTCGGTAATTTTTTACCGAACTTTCCACAACTGAACGTTCGGTAATCCGATTCACCGGATTTCAGTGAAATTTCACAGTTATCTGTTAAAAATTACCGGAAAAATGTAAACTTTTACCGAAATCCCTAGGGGCATGCAGAGCATTCTACCATAGACTAACTCTAAGACCAGTAGGTCCCAAACAAATACGATTTTCTTCTTGGCTCAGTCAGTACTAGCACATCGGTCCCAAGCTCGATCCCAAGCTTAATAACAACAATCAATATGCAACTAGCGATTTGAAATTGGTTCACTGTTGTAGAACCCCTTGGTCCGAAGTACACCTTGAAGCCAGCACCTTGTTATACATATTTGCGCCTTTGTTTTGATTTGCTGTGTTATTTTGACAGAATATTTGAGAGGGTGTTCGTGTGAGTTAATTATTAGGGCGCATTATTAAGCTTGGGACCGAGCTTGGGACCGATGTGCTAGTACTGCCTGAGCCAAGAAAAAAATCGTATTTGTATGGGACCTACTGGTCTTAGAGTTAGTCTATGGTAATAATGCGCCCCTAATAATAAACTCACACGAACATGCTCTCAAATATTCTGTCAAAATAAAACAGCAAATCAAAACAAAGGCGCAATATGTACAGCAAGGTGTATTCGGACCAAGGGGTTCAACAACAGTGAAATAATTTCAAATTGCTAGTTGCATATTGATTGTTGGTATTACAGAGAACAGACATCCAAACTAGAATATATTTCTCAAAAACTTGTGTAAGGATTCAAATTAAAATACGTTAAAACACTATTGCCATCTCTGGCTGTGGCCACTTGCGATTTTTAATCGAACATGGGTATGATTCGTTGACCGTGCGTGAAAGAACTGAGCTGCCAAAAAATTAGTTGATGAATAAGATTTCGTGACAATTAGTGGCGATGCCAGCTAATCACGCTATTGCCAGTCTACGATTATGAAATGGCTGCTACATTTCTTACACAGTTTTAAATTTGACTTGATGTCTGTTCTCTGGTATTACTTTGTATATGAATTAAAATTTATTGTAATATTTTACTATTAATTATGGAAAATGTGATAAAATGGCAAAAAATGGGATTTTTTCAAATGAGTAAGCCAAAAGTGCATTTTACTTTTTTCAATTAAAATGTAAAAATGATTTTTTTGGGTTAGCAGGTTTTAGATCAAAACTGCGACCAGGAGAGCCGGTTAAATACAATAACTTTTTCAACGCACTCTAACGGCTGCCAGGTTTTCGATCAAAACTGCGACCAGGAGAGCCGTTTAAATACTATAACTTTTTCAACGCACTCTAACGGCTGCCATGTTGTTGAAATAAATATTCTGTATACTTCATGGATACACTTATAATCTCGCTTATAATTGTAAAAAAAATTTGATTGATTTGAGTAAAAATTTCCCCTTGAAATTTTTGTTTTCAAAAATGAATTTGTTTTCAAATATGAGTTTTTTTCAAAAATTAGTTTTTTTTCGTTCTAACTGTATTATCCCCTTAAAAGGGCAAGACAGCTTTCTTGTGAGTAACTTTTTTCTTCAATTTTACCCAGTATTCATCAAATTTGCTCACTATATGATGTTTTTCACCCCTCCAAGATAATGCGTTGTGGGAATGTCAAAAAACGTGAGCGAAAATGAAAAAACCAACTTCACTCATATTTGATCATAAAACTCACGTTTGCTCAGAACGCATCACTTTCCATCCATTGAATGTGACGGTGACGACGGTGGCAACCTTATCGTACCATAAGAAGCTCTCATTTTAGGCGCAGTATTTGGAGGAGGAATTGGCAAGTAGATTGTTTAAAGCTGTTTAATTGTTTTTCTTGTAGGAAAACGAAAAACAGATGGAATATGTGAAATTAATAGACTGCCGAACAAATTCCCATTGTACGGCTATTTCCCATTGTACGGATTGATTGACTCTACCCATTCAACGTTGGCTTTGACTGTGGGAAGCTCTGGAAATGGGATTTAAAATAAAATAATTAGCCTTCGATAGATCTTCTACTGCTAACTTCTCTACAGACTGAGCTACCGAAGTATCCCGGCAGATGAAAAGTGAAATAACCCATTGAACATGTATTTGATGGTCAAGCTAGCAAATATACAATAAATCCTAGTGGCGACTTTGCCACTTCACTGAGGAACGATCAACCGAGCGCGCAAATGTTAAAGTTGGGAATTTTGCTCAACACTTAGCAGGATATGTCATCAACTAACCAAAAGAACGAAAGACCATAGTATATATAAATATAATATAAATATAATTCCCGTACAACATTTATCTGCCCCAATCCTTGCCCGGATTTGCATTTCTGTAGAAGCAATCTTTTAATGCCGTACTGCTTGACAGCTTCAACAATAGCTTGGAATATTGTTAAACCATCCACAGAGAACCTGAACCCCGTGGGTTCGTCATAACAGCTCTCAAAATTGGGTGATGATTACCACAATGCTGATACGGTAGACTTACACTACAGACATTTCTTGTTTTGTTTATTTCTCTGTCAAAACCAAGCTTCTACAAAAAGGTAGGAATGTTTAATATGACAATATGAATTTAGTGAATAAGAGATACTCATATTTGCTGAGAATTACTCAGAATTGCTCAGTGTATGCCCCTAGATCCCCTTAACGAAAAAATCCTAGACCAAACCGGAAATCGAACCCAGCAATCTCCAGCACGTGAGGCTTTGTAGCCGCACCTTTACCGACTGAGCTAAGGGAGGACCCATAACATATAATGTGATAATATTTCTTACATTCAAAATATAGTTTTGACTATACAGCAAATTGTTTGTCGTTATGCGGGGTTAATGTACGCAACTTGCGAGATGTGAATTTTTTTAATTTAATCTAATTTTGAGTACATTTTTCTCAGCGTGTAGTATCTCTGGTTGTGTTTATAGTCACTAGATTCATAGTCTGGCGGATACAATGACGGGAGCCAATTTGAACTGTCACTTGGCGGAGCCAATCGAGCATGTCTCAAGTACATTAATGTTAAGGGCCCAAATTCTATTTGTAAACAATGACTTTAAATATCGATTTCTCTTGAATCTTAAATCACTCTCGTGAAATGAAAGCAGCATTTGGCAGAAGAATGTTAGTTATACCATATTGAGTAGCAGAATATGTGAGGATTCTCGTAATTCGTGAGAAATCAAGGTTTAAAGTCATTGTTTACAAATGACTTTTAGGCCTCTTAACATAAATTACTTCAGAAATGCTCGATTGGCTCCGCCAAGGACAGTTCAAATTGGCTCCCGTCATTGTATCCGCCAGACTATGAATCTAGTGACTATAGTTGTGTTGACCTAACTAGTGCTAAGCAGCACACCTCTCTTATGACAAATGCCTTGGTCTCATCGAGCGCGAAGACTCTTTTGACAGCCGAATAAAAGTTTGAAACTGATTGTAAACAAACGCTGTGCAACGGACGTTATCCATTATATTTTCGCATTCCCTGTAAATTTGTCCACAAATCAAACAAAAAATGCCTGCCGAAGGCGTAAATCTGGCTAACGTATATGCGTTCCTCCGTGACACGTACGATTCGATAGACTTTCAGCTAGCAGCTGCCCCAACATACATCCAGTCAGTGGCTGACATTGCTGGCAAAATCGTTTTCATTTACAAACAGGATGAACTCCGGAGCAGGGCGATGCTATCGGATGGGAACAACTTCAGTCCGAAGATGGGGGACAATTCGCAGCCGAACTTGGATCTGACTGGATCGCCGCTAAAAGACGACGTAAAGCTGGAAAATTTGAATCTGTCCGGTGAGCCGGGTGTGGTGTTGAGTTTGGAAAAACCCGTGGCTTGAAAAGGAGAAATGTTTCGGACCGCTCTCTGTGGAGAAAGCTCGTTCAATTCTGCAAGAGGTACTAGGTACCGGGATGGCGGGCAGTGGTCATTTATGGGCGCTTTGCGATGGGAAAGATATGGATCGAACGTTGCTGCTGCAGGTTGAATTGAATGGTAATAGCGCGATTCGTGAGAGGCGCAGTAAAATTGTTGGGATACTTTTTCGGAGAGCGAGCCTACCACGAGCCGGTTGCAAAAGCGCATGAAGTAAGGGCACCGGGCTTCACGAAGGAGCTGGAAACGAGCATTGAATTGTGGTACAAGATCCAGTCTCACATCAGCATTAAGTTGCGATGGATCAGTCACTGGAGAATCCGTCGTTCTGCATCAACAAGAAGGCGGACATCACTCTTCGGCAGGCAATTCAAGTTGACGAAACTCAATCCGTGGCGGAGTATTTCTGAGTCAGTTGCATCTTTGAGACCATTCGGGATCGGGTTCTGCAGATTCGCAGCGAAGGCAGACCCAATCCGGATGACGACTGCTACGTGAACTCGCTGGATGTCGGTTTGATAGCGAAAAGGTACACAAGATCTTGACGGAGTTTTGCGTGGTGGAATCGACCGAGTATAATTTGGGTCAGATTGCTTCGATAGTGGAACGGGTTAAGAATCGGAACGCTGTCGATGTGACGGATCATCTGTGGAGGTGCTGAAATGTGAGGATTGTGTTTTCTGTGGTTGGTTTGATTTTGATTTTTGAATATTGATTTCATTTTAGATTGTCCGTGCTATGATGATTTGAAGGATGTGCTCACTTTTATTTTCTAAGGCTGCATCCAGAAGTAACTTGGCGGTTAGTAAATGGGTGGACTTGCTTTGAAAATCGGAATTGACTTGTGTCTATTTTTCTCAGAATATCCCCAGCAACAACAATCGGCTGGCTGGCAGTTGATTAAATCGATCGCCCAAGGTCGATTAGCAATACCGATCCTCACTGGAGCGGAGCCATTCGAACTTCTACTGGAGATTGGTTTGGAAAAGATCTTCAAAGACTACCAGATTATATTCCACGAGAGTAAAATCTGCAACTTGATTTGGGAAAAGTTGGTTGCAGTGCAAAGGGATCCGATGGGGAGGAACAACTCGCGGGCTTCCAGCATTCGAAAGTCAATGTACGAAGCTGTTCCGTCGTCGGTGGGTAGTTCTGGCCAAAGTCGAAAGACGGCTTTACTTTCCGAGAGTCGGAAACGGCAGTGCAGATCGTGACGATGATGGTGCCATCCGGAATAGTTATTTCAACGCAGATGAAGCCAATCTGAAGATCGCTAAACTGGCCCAGGTTCACCTGTTGTTGGAGCATTTGCTATCGATAGAGGCGCATCTGAAGCTTACCAGCATTTACCCACAAGTGGCAGAAGAGTACTTTGCTCGCCCAACCGTAAATTTTGAAGAAGTCCGAACGAAGAAAACCGACCAGCTGGAAATTCCAATTTTAAACAATAAGATCATCGAGTTGGTGGAAAACGGCAGTCCGTACATCAGGCGGATCGAAATGACTAGCAGGAGTAAGTTCAGGACGGTGCAGAGCATTTTCTACCAGAGCTCGGATCCCATTTTGCCCACTAATCTGTTTCCCCAACTGAAGGTCGAGGGTGGCGAAGTGAAGAATGCTTATTGGTGTTTGGAATACACTAAGCTTACCAATAATTAAGTACGGTTCCATTCTCTGAGGTACAAATATAGTTTATCATACATTTAAGTTTTTTCTATAACTCAAGAAAAACTCGTCTCTGTGTTTTCATTGGAAAGAACAATCAAATGCCTATTAATTAAATTTAAAATTTGACGAGTCCGAGGTAAGCACATCGAATTAATTAAAGTCCATTTTGAAGTTAAGTGGATCAGAGAGCATAATCCTGTTTCAAAATCAATTTGGTTGCAATCGATAAGTATACAACAACCTAACAGGACTACCGAATTTGCTAGCAGCCTTGACACCCTTGCAAGGATTACGAGAAACTGAATACAGGACGACTCAAGGCCACGAACAGTCAAAAAAAAAAACGAACAAGTAAGTGTACGTGTTTGTGTATGTTTGAGAATGCTTCGACAAATCCGTTTTAGGGAATCCTTCCAAATGCTTATTGAATTGAATTCGCTCGGCTACGACTAATCGCTTGGGCAGTTGTGGCGATGTTGGCGGCATAACACTGACTAGACATGTTAGTTTTGTGTGCTCTGTTACGAGGTTTGATGTTTCGTTTCAGATGATATTGTGATATGTGAAAGTAGCATTGCTCACTCTTCGAACTAATCACTTGGCAACTTGTTTGGTATATAGAAGGAAGGATAGGTACCGACGCTTATATTGTACACATTTAGAGGACTTATTGCTCCAGGGACATCCAGGGTTTTTTGTGGTCAATAATCCAAGCAACCTGAAGAGTACAAAGGGCCAAAACAAAAACAACTCTTTGTCGGATACATGTATTAGCTTTTAATCATGGCAATTCATGATTATTGTTATCCCTCCCCATTGCTGAAGGGATTAACGGCGCCTTAATGATATGATCTTTTTATGAACAATTGAGTGTTTGTTATTATACTCACCTAGTTAAAAGTCATTTGCATATAGTTTGTAGCACTTACTTTTATGTTATATATGTTGATTTTAGATAATGTAATTCTTTGAGGGGATACCCCCCCTGGTTTGATTGAGAAAGTAAGGTAAACTGATTTTATTTATAATTCAAAATCTTCCAGACTACTTTGATTGGTTCTTACAACCACCGAGTTACTTCGATCTCCATCACCTCTTCTCAAGCTCGGCGGCTGCAGTCCAATTCCAAGGCGCATCTTCTCCATCTTCACGCAGACCAACGGCTTTGTTAGACTCATCGCTGGGAAAATAGCATGAACGTCCGTCGTTGACTAACTCCCTTCACGTTGCTGTAGCGAGTATCGATTCGTTTCGTCCCTTGCTACCGCCGGTCGATTTGAGCATTGCTTGTACAATTCTCGTTTGTCTTTATGGACCACTACTGGACCAGGAACTTCTTCTCCTATCGTCCTTCACTTGCTTCCCCCCCAGCATCCATACCAGCTCACGGCTGGCTTCGTTAAGCGCCACGGCATTCCGCCTCGGTAGAAGAAAGTGGTGACGGCTGGATAGCTGTTTTCGAGCCTCGCCCAACTGCCTGATCCTCCGGAGCTGAAAAAGACGAAAACCGGTGTTCGATTTCCGGTCTGCTTTGTCACCCAGCTCCAGTCCGCATCACCGACGTATGCTTCTTTTTTGCGGTTCGGATGAACCCAGTTGTGGGTCACCAGATCGGCTGTTGACTTTATGGACCGAAGGCGTCCTTTTTGCTTCGGTCCAATCTTTGCTTCCCGTTGGTCAGACTCAACTTTGCGACCCGTGAATCGAGGCACTCAGCCTTATTCTGCGTGGCGTGAGTCGA
>JASCZW010002174.1:0-115734 GCA_034211315.2 Aedes japonicus
TTTTTCAGTCTTGGTTTATTTCAGCTGGGTAATTTTAACAGCGGAATTGGTTATACCCGTTTTGAGTGAATTCTTTTGACAGCTTATCGCTGAGGATAAATCAGGGATTCCGTTTGTTTATATTTATCAGCTACCATGGAAGCCAAACGGGAGCAAGTTGTAAAATTACATTTGCAAAACCATAGACCGTGTCTGATATTCAATAGCTTTAAGCAGTTCGGAGTGAGTGAGCGTTTTGTTTATCGTACCTTGAAACGGTTCAAGGAAACTGGAAATGTCTATATTCAACACCTGTTACACAATTTTTTTTCGAGATTACGCCGACAAAAATCAATATCGCAGCCAATTCCATGCAGCAACACCAAATCATCAATGCCCAAAACCATCGTCCAGAGGATGTATATTGATCCCACTCTCGCACCGTCATAAACAATCGAAGCAAAGGACAATAGTTCCTATTGAAAGTGGTCGGAATAGTTCTGTTGTGTGGTTGCCGTCCTACCAGTAGTGATCGTTTTCGGCAAAAGTGCACAAAGCTGAATGAGTCTAAGTTGGTGAGAAGACCAAAGTGACCGAACCGGGTGGACAACTCGGAATCTCGCTCTGAACGTGGCTGACGTTCAAGTGCAATGCCAGCAAGGTAATCCGAATGTAACTTTTCTTGCAAAACCATGCTAACATGCTTTTGCAGTTATCTAGGTGATACTTGGGTGCGACATACGGGTAGAGCCTAAAGAGACAATCGTGTCAAGGTACCGGCATAGACTACCGGCACCAAGCAGGCATACTGGCATATTTCCACCTGGCAACAGTGTTTCGCATGCAGTCACGTCATCAGGACCCATAAGCTCCAATAAGAATCCCGGAGGCCTTCGCAAGGTATGAATGAAACACCTGCAAAAAACCTGATGAACTAAGGTTTAACGTGACGTCACCTCGACAGAGGGCCTTTTATTTATAGGCTCCAAACCCTGCCTTCTCGTGTTGGTGACTATTGATGAATTCGAAGCAGCACGTGAAGATTGAGCATATGACCACAACCACGACCACACCGCTACGTTCCACCAACGGGCTCAATTCACCTCATCTATCGAAGCCGCATCTCTTCGAACGAGCGTCGATCCATTCAACGGTCAGTACGTGTCCCGCGACATATCGGTTGCTGCAAGAGCGACTAACCCCACACAGGCGTGTGACGCAACAACCGACGGTGCATCGGTGCAGTCCGTGCGACATTACAACGGTGCGAGAGGTGGTGCAACAGTAGACTTGTCCGGAGAGTCGCGCAACAAACGGCAGCACGTCAAGCAGTAGCTTCGTCGAGGAGACAACAGAAGCAGCGTCATGGGGCCCCCACCGAAGCAGTAAGCGGTGAAGAATTTGCATGTGCGGAGAAGATTGTATGTATGCCCAATAGAGTTAAGTTTTCCACGACAGACCGCTATAGTTTGTAGACAGAACCACTTTGTGTCACGCATAAATGAATTTTTGTATGGATTCATTCACTCCTCTATCGGCTGCCACCACACCTCATAGACCATTTAGAGTAGCTAGCCGGATCGCCTAAAGAGCTTTAGCTTAAGCAACAGGTGTGATATCACCCAATGAGGTATCTTGAATGGAAATATTACATGCGTTATTTGTCCTGCGTTAAGTTACAATAAAGATCGGAAGCAATCAGAAAATTGTAACACACAAAGGATGTGCCAGATGAACTGCCATACCGAAGAAAAAGTTCGAATGTGTGAGGGACCGAATAAGACGTAATTCAGCCGTATCCTGCTTCAATGAACAGGCTCCTCAGACATGATCTGGAATGCAAGCCGTACAAGAAAAAAACAGGTGCACTGGTTGACGAAGCGTCAAAAGCAAGCTAGGGTCAAAAGAAGCAAAAATCTTTTGGTTCAGCACGATGACTGTGAGAAGAAAAAAGCTCTTCCTCCTTAAGGACAGTCATAATCAATAAAATGATCGTGTGAATTGCAAAAGTCTTGACAATATTCCAAAAGATAAACTAGCTGTAGAATGCTATCAAAATGTATCGAAAATCATGGTATGGGGCGCCTTTTCACGAAAAGCAAAACTTCCTCTTCTTTTCATAGAACCTAACGTAAACATCAACACTGAATATTACATCCAGCCGGTTTTGAAGAACCATCTGCTTCCTCATGCTTCAACGCTGTATGGAAATACACCATATTGTTTCCAACAGGACTCTGCTCCAGCTAACAAGAAGACAGAACCGTGGTGCGCGGAAAATTTGCCCGATTTCATCACAAGCGAAGAATGGCCTGCATTTTCATCGGATCTCAACCCACTTGACCACTTTGTTTGGGGTTATATGCTTCGACATATAGGCCCTACGAAAAGGCTTACTAAAGATTGATTCAAGAAACATTTGGTTGACATTTGGATCCAAATTCCTCTAGAAATCGTGTGTGCCAGCTGCGATGAGTGCAATAATAGATTTATATTTCACCCTCACGACCAAACTTTTGGACCTTTGACTTGCTCCTTGCCATCAAGGTTGGGACTAGCTATTCTCCTCATGTTTTATCAGCTTCTGTCCACTTTTGCTTGAAGTTGACCGAACCGATTTTGACTCTTCTTCCATTTTCCGACAATCTGTTTTCATTATTGCCCATCATTTCTCGATCGGTCGGAGCTCTGGACAGTTAGGAGGACTAATATCACGAGGTATCATAACGACCTTATTTTCCCCGTACCATTTTTTCGGCACTGTTAAGTAGTGGCAAGATGCCAATTCTAATTTCATCTAATCTAATCTTACACTAATGCAGTAAAATTTTGAAAGCATCCTGGAAAATGACGGCTTCTTAAATACATCATTTTTCTTGTCACGACCACACCAACTGAGTAGCATTCAGAAAGTGTAAATACACTCTAATACTTCGAATCAAGGAAGGAAGAAAGCGTGAACCCCGTACCAAACGCTTCCATAGATTTGAATAATGTGATAATTTGTATTTATCGTTGGGAGCATAAGTGCAAAATTAGTTTATGCTTGTCTGGGTGACTTTGGAATTCAAACCAAAAATCTGGCGCCTTATCCTGCTCACCCTAATTGAGATTGAAATTAAAAATTTACAAAATAATACATTTAGTTATATCATAATCTAATAATACAATATAAAGAACAATCCACACCAATCCATTCAAAACTACGACTGCTTCTATTCATACCAAGCTCATCGGCTTAACACCAATCGGGAGAGACTTGGTCGTATACCCAATGACTTCATTATCTCCAATCCGTTCAACCAATTGAAATATTTTGTGATATAGTGGGCGGATTATTATAATTTGAGATAACTCAATACAGGCGTCTTTCACATTTGGCAGATCGACAGACAGTCGGCGGAGACCCACCTGGTACCTCATCACAATATGCTTAGAGGCGGACCGGAACTTTGACTTTAGGCTTCCTGTGTCCTTCGTAGGGTGGAATTTATTACCATGAATTTGTGAAAATTCAGCCGTCACGTATGTTTCATCGTCCTGGAAAGGGTATTTCAATCAAAATTTGGTCGACTTAAACTTGACGCATTTCTTTTCATCGTCCATTAAAATTTTGCACACCCCTCAATCTGAATATGTGTGAGTGTTGCTCCATGCCTCTATTTTGATTTTGAGATTAGCACTTCAGTTATCAAAATGTCGTCGAAGGAAGAGAAGCAACGCATCAAAATTTTGCACGAGCATGGCAAAAATCCAAACTACTCTCTGTCTAAATCAACTGTTACCAACGTATTTAAAGTGTTCGGTAAACGTTTGTCGACAGCCAGTAAAGTTGGATCGGGGTAAAATCGAAAGCCGGAGTTCACAGCGATGATAAAAAGAGTTACCCGTTGTACCCGGCGATGCCGACGAAGTTTGATTGCGTGGTACAGGGCGATGAAACCTACGTCAAGGCAGACTTTAAACAGCTTCCTGGACAGGAATTTTATGCGGCAGCTGGACGGTGAAAGATGGCAGATATTATCAAGCAAAGTTCGCGAAGAAATATCTGGTGTGGCAGGCCATATGTACCTGTAGCTTGTAAAACTACGTTTATATTGCGACTGGAACCGTCAACCAGGATATTTATCTGAGCGAGCGCCTACAAAAACGTCTTCTGCCTTTCCTCGAGCGACACAATTGTTCCGTTCTATTTTGGCCGGATTTGGCATCTTGCCATTACAGAAAACGAGCATGGAATGGTATGCTGCCAATAACGTTCAAGAAGTGCCCAAGGAAAAGAACCCTCCCAACACGCCAGAGCTCCACCCAATCGAATAATATTGGGTCATTGTCCAGCGGAACTTTAAGAAGACTCAAAAAGCTGTTGTGAGAATGGCATGTGTTAAACGAAAGACCCGAAAACTCGCATTCGGTAAAAAGGAAGCTTAGCTGAATATTTCTCCTGTATTCTGTATTAACTGAACTTGAAATAGTAAAACAATTTGACTTATTAATAAAAACTTTGATCGACTCACACACATTACTGTTTGATTAAACTTTGATCACAACACCCTTTACTATGCAACATGTATGTTTCGTTAACTACGAATCATACAGCTTTAAGGTTGAAGGATTCATCATCAATTCATCAGTCATCATCAGTCATCATCAAAATTTCAAAAGCAGTTTTTTCGTTCAAAATCAAAACATAGCTCGTGAAAATATATTCACTGTATTCTGCTCGTCAAGCGGACCACAATGAATACATTTTCATTTCCAGAAATTTAATAACAAACGAAAAAACTACTTTAGATTGTTTGATGATGATGGAAAAAATGATGATGAATCCTTCAACCTTCACGCCCGACTCGGCGAGGTTTCTTCTGGGCTTTGAATGATCTCAGTCATGTCCAGTTGATTTAGCTTCATCCACTTTTTTGGCAACATCTCTGACCGACATGTTGAGCTTCCTCTTGTATACTTTCACCGCTTGTTTCTCATCTTGTTTGTTGCGTGTTCTCCTATTTCGACTGCTTGGTTTGCTTCCTCTGAACCATTTTTTGTTTGTAGAAACTTGCTGATGACATATGACACAGTTTGTTAAATCACATCGCCGAATTCCTGAAATGTTTTCTGTGGACGATTAGGATTTTCTTACCAGCTGTCCAAAATAAGATTTCGCCGCTCCTGTTGTTGACCCGTCATTTTCAAAAACTTCCATTTAAAAGTAAACAATATGCACGTCGACGCGAAGGTAACAGATTTCACTGGCAGCTAAAACATACACTGAAAGAAACTGTTACGTTGACATTTTTCAATAACAGTTTATTTTAACAGTTAAAATATTGCCACTGGACAAATCTTACAATTATTGCCTACACCTCCCGCTTAAAGCTAGTTGTAAATGTTCTGAGACCGAAAAGGTGAAAAGCACACAGAACGAACATCCCGTGTTAATTTTTTTTTTTTTGCAATGAGATAGAGTGCGCGGTTTCGTATGGAAGACAACACATTTTTTTTTTCGATGTCTTTCGGTCATAATCCCCTTTTTATTTTCTCTCGCTTATATTTATATAAAAAATGTCATGACATTTAGAAAAGTAAATGTTGACGACGTTTCTACTAATCTCTACACAGATAATTTTTAACCGTTATGTGTCCAATAGGGAACAAAAACGCCTTTTTCGATTTCAAGACATGAGATTTCGTTATGTTTTCATAGTTGGATGAAAATCTGTGACATCGCATATCTCTATAATACTTATCATTAAGATCCGAGTTCCTTCGGAACAGTGGCCATATTCAAATCGTTACCAAAACCTGGCTTGCGACATATCCAATTTCATGATTTTGCAAAACTTTGTCTTCGGAAGACATTCTGAGGGTGTTTGACCATAATGGCCACTGAGGGTGACCCTGCGGTATTTTGAGTTCCTGTGAGAGAGTGGCCATAATTAAATTTTTATCAAAACCTGACTTGCGACACATCAAACTGTATGCTTTTGCAATAAAGAGGTCTTCGAAAGACATTCTGAGGATTTCTTACCATACTGGCCACTTAGAGTACCATCCGGAGTCCGAGTTCCTTCAGAAAAGTGGCCATATTCAAATCGTTGCAAAAATCTGGCTAGTGACACATCAAGTTTAATGATTTTGCAAAACTAGGTCATCAAAAGACGTTTTGAGGATTTCTTACCATATTGGCCACACTTAGAAATTATGAACACGAGACATAATTCATGATTGTAAATAGTCGTGGAACGTAATAGTCGGGGGACGTAAAGAAAGATTTCGTGTGAAATTATGTCTTCTGAAACTGACACATACGCAATTCAACGAAAGATGTGTTCGGTTGAATTTATTTTCTCATCTCTTTCATCACATTCTTATGCGCTAAAGGACGCTTGCATGTGTCGGTCTCAGGGACAGAAATTTACACGAGATTTTGGTAGTGTAAACATATGGAGACCCTGCGGGATCCTAGATCCTCCAGAAAACTGGCCATATTCAAATCTTTTGAAAAACCTGGCTTTCCATGTATAAAGCTTTATGATTTTCCAAAACTATGTCTTCAGGGGACATTTTTAGGATTCCTGATTATACTGGCCACTTTATGAGGTCTTGTGGGATTCCAATTGCTCCGGGAAAATGGCCATATTCAAATAGTTCAAACTTCATGATTTTACAAATCTTTGTCTTCGGAAGACATTCTGAGGGTCTGACCATACTGACCTCTTGGAGTAGCCCTAAGCGACTCGAGACACTAAGCGGAACAGCGATTAATTGGCACACGCTAGCATGGCGTCGTTTATACCGTAAAACGCTATTTATATCAAGATGGGAAAAATGCCCTTTTCTGAATCATACTGCAATTGCACTTTTTGGCATCATTTCTTTTGGGTATAGTATTGGGAAAAGCCATATGTCTGAATGAAGCGGAAAAGGACCAAATTCTACGCTTGGTGGATACACGGTCTTCGTATCGTGCGATTGCCCGAAAGATCAACAGGTCCGATAAAAGTGATTCGGAACCACCTGAAAAACGCGTACTAAAGGAAATTCTAAGTTGACGGCTCGACAAAATGTGAAAAGAACCTACAAAAAGTGCCTGTGTGCCCAAAGGAAGGAAGGTGGTGGTCGTAAAAGTGGACCAATGGACAGTAAAATGGTCAGGAAAGTGGTGTAACAGTTCAAGAACCGTTCCAAATATGTCAATTCGAGATGTCGCTAAAATGTCCGTCGGTTTTGAGCATGATTAATACATCCATGAGCATGATTAATACATCCATACATCCTCAATCTGTAAAAACAGGTGAACCCAAACTAAGGCAATAGCGGCGTCTACCTCGCCCGAATGCAGCCCAAGTAGGGAATTGGGTAGGAATATGTTGACGTGATACTCGTTTCAATTGATTGGTAGCCGAGAACGCCCCTGCACTTCCATAAGAAATCACTGGAATGTTAGATAAAATTGTTGGGTTCGTAGCGGCAACCGTTTTGGTAAACGGTGTGCTAAATACTACTGACGTCGCCAGCGAATAGGATATTTAACAATGTTCTTGATTTATTCTTTGTACAGGTGTGCCACATCAAAGGTTTTCAAGTTTTGGCACCGATTTAAACCAACAGTAAGGATGCTGTTGGGGTCACTCACAAGTGTGGGTAAATAAATTTCATATGGGTATGATCGCTGCCCAAATAAACGGAAACTGAAAAATTCCAAAATAAAAACTATAAAAAAATACAGGAAATACGAATTCTTCTACAACGCCTGTTCCCCACTGGGCACATAAATAAGTTTTTGAATTATTTTTTTGGCTGAAGAATTTTTTTTTTTGTTTGATTTGTCGTATAAACGTTGTACGGAATCAAATTGCCCCACATTTAAATGGCTCTAACTTTTTGCCCGTTGGGTATTCTCTATTGAAATTTTGAGTTGAATTTTTTCAATGTGTGTTTGTTTACGCTGTGTAAGTTTCACTAGCAGATGTGCAATCGTTGCGAAGATGGAGTCGGAAGAACAGGTGGCGCAAAGAAGTTTTGCACTAGTACCTCGAAAATCCGGATCTTTCTCATCGTACCATCAGCAGGAAGCTGGGAATGACCATCGATCGGAAAGAAAAAAGTGGCAAAAATAAATTTCCGTATAGTGTTAAGGATCACAAGCGGGTAGTTCAAGCTTTCAAGAGGAATCCCAACAGTTCAGTTCGAGATGTGGCGAAGAAACTGAATCTAACCAAAACTTTTGTGCAAGTTGCGAAAAAACGTGAAGGACTACACTCGTACAAAGTCCAAAAAGCGCCTAATCGCGATGAACGGCAGAATACGGTAGGTAAAACACGCGCACGGAAGCTCTACACCCAGATGTTGACGAAACCACATTGCCTCGTTATGGATGATAAGACGTATGTAAAAGCAGACTTGCGGTAGCTTCCAAGGCTCCAGTTTTTCACTGCTCATCATAAATTCGATGTCCCTGAGGACGTTAAAAAGCAGAAGATGTCAAAGTTTGCCAAACAAATATATGATTTGGAGCAATTTGCTCGACGGTCAATGGGCAGGTGTACCTAAAGGAATGCCTCCAAAAGCGTCTACTTCCTCTTCTGAGGTCACACGATGGTCCTACGGTTTTCTGGCCAGATTTAGCCTTGTGCCATTACTCGAAAGAGGTTTTGGAATGTTACAAGGCTAAGGAGGTCAATTTCGTGCCGAAGCATCTCAACCCCCCCGAACGCACCGGAACTGCGGCCAATTGAAAAGTACTGGGCCGTCATGAAGCAGGCACTTTGGAAGCATACTAAGGAAGTGAAATCGGAGGAAGATATGAAGAAAAAATGGATTGCCACGCAAATAAAAGGGGGTCCAAATGTTATACAAGACCCTATGAGTAGTGTGAAGAAGCAGGTTCGTGCATTTGGATATGGAATTGAAATTGAATAAAACAAACACGGGAAAATATTCATAACATGTTTTATTTTACTCCCTGAAAGTTTGAAGATGATTGACTGAACGGGTGAATTTTGTCGACTATTTGTGTGTGTCGCAATTTGATTCCGCACACTCTTTATGATCCTTTCCAAATAAAACGTAAACAACCATCCTCTCTTTTCAAATACATAACGTGAGTTAGGTAGGCTAAGACTAAAAACTATGCATAAATGCGAAGCTGTAATGTAATAGTATTACAAATATTCGGAAGGGATGTTATGATATAAAATGATAATAGCAATTATATTTGTAATGTCTCCATGTTTCAGGTTGTTGTGCTGCTGCAATCATAGATAGACCTGCATTATCATAGGCACCGTCCATTAATTATGTCACGTAAAAAGAGACACGCTCCATCCCAGTTGTTTACTCACCATTTTTCAAAAGTATGTTATCTTTGTGCAACGAACTAAGTCTCCTCTGTATAATTGATGCAAAATCTGTAAATTATTTATACTGTTCCTACAACCAAAATGAAAGAGCAAGATTGCGATGCAATTTCGCTTGGTTTTGTTTCATTCGCCGTAAAGGATCGTAACTTGGAAACAAACTGGTCGTGGGCAAAAACGCAACACATCAATTCGCTATGAAAAAATTAATGTGTGCGTGAGGTTTTGAAGTGTGATGTTGATGTTGGAGTCCGAATAACTCACAAAAAACGATCTTGATGATTTGTAACCGATATGCGAAATGTGGCGCACTTTTCGAGATACGACAGTAAACGTTTGCAAATAAATTCGACAGAAAATATAAAATGCCTACTTTTGTTGAGAAACTTATCTTGATGTAGTTGCGGTGAAACGACTGCATCGCACCGTATTATAAATCCATAACTGTGGCAACACACTTGTATCTGTTCTTAGAATGTACTATTGTTTTGAGAGATGAAAGAAACAAAAGAGAACAAAACTACCTATGGAGATAAATGGCGGCTACCTCAGTAGGTCCACTGACACACATTTAGAGAAACATAGCGTACACATTGATATTCACCTTAACAAACGGCAGTGGCAATACATTTTTCCCACTGCTTACGTAAATCCCCTTCATCGATTCGAATTGAATATTTCAACGCGTTTATTCCGAATGCGTGATGCGACTCCAACTAAAACGCGGAGTGCAAAACCCATATTCAAAATGAAATTCACCTCTGCTTCCTCAGCATCCCAAACCGCGGTATTCAAACAATTCCTGTCTGATTGTTATCACCTGTTATTCTGTCAACAAAATCTCTCTCCCCTCAAGGTTGTGTGGGCCCACTCTGGGTTATCGTTGGGAAATACTCGATAAAATATGCGTAAATATGCGTGTAACAGCTGCCGTTCCTTTCAACCCCTTTGTCGATAATTCCAAACCGGCATTAGCGTATGAACGTACATAGACCTAAACCCTCAGGATTCTAGGGAAAATCCCTCCAGAGATGTACTGTGCACCACGTTTCGTAAACAAGTGCCAGGTTCGCGTTCCATTCAAACTTCCATTCGGGAAAATATGTGGATTCCAAATGGTCCAGCTGAATCTCACCGAATGTCATATCTATATGTGCATTTCATCTAGTTGAAGAGCTTTACCTAGTGCAGCAATCAATGGGTGGGCAAATGGAAACTCTGTCACAACTCTTATCCCCAGGCAATAACACAACGCACGAACTACGATTCCCGAACTGATGAAGCATGTTTGTCGTAAATACCACCGCCTCCAGCCCCTGGACGATGGATTCCCTCCCATAAGAAATATGTGTACTTTATGGTCTAGCAGGAACATGCCACAATCCCAGAGGTAGGGATTGTTTATGGTTTTCCATTCAGGTTTTGTCTAAATAGCTGGGAACTGGAATACAGCGCAAAACTTCTGAATCTAATTATATTAGAACCAGATTTAAGTATCCGATAGCCTAGTTTTTCCAGGTTTCAGCTGCATCGACGTGCTTGATGCGTGTAATATACCAAACAAGTTTCCGATTCCTTAAATCGTTTTCTCAAACCATGAGAAGGCGAAGAGCTAATTGTTGTTAATTATCAAAGTATTCAGGTTTTCTCTTTCGATAAAACCATTTTCTATGGTGTTCCTATGTTTATCTCATCGCTTCGCTATTCGCCTAAAAACAGGGGATTGATCACTATATGTTTGCTCTAGCAAAGGAAATAAACAAGATGGTGTATGTTACAAGTTTTGGTAACCCAAATAAAGGTTTGATTTCAGCTTTTAACGTATAACAAATTTACATGCAACTTCTGACGTACAGAGTGTTCAATTAGTTCGAATACAACTTTTCATCGTTGGATAAGTGCGCATCATGTGCATTCTGTGTATTGGTATTGGTGTCAGCTTTAGTATCATATATAGCCTAACCGACGCGCACGGAGTCGACATGCTGTCACTTATTACACAAAGTTGTTTGTGAGAGGTGAGCGACGCGGCGACATATTCCGGCGGTTGAAATCCCGCGGAGTGAAGCCGTATTTCATCTATACCACTATCCGTCGGAACCGGGACGCAGGTTCGGCCAAGAATCCTGCGAGATCTGAACGGCCACGTTCGGCGTGGACACCAGCAGCCATCAAGGTGGTGAGGTAGTGGGTACGTCTAAAAATGAACCGCTCGTTCCGGACAACCGCTGCTAACCTGGATGTGTCAATCGGGACTGCCCACACCACATCATGACGAAAGACCTTGGATACAAGCCGTACAAGAAACGCAAGGTTCACGGGGTAACGTAGGCTACAACAAAGAAGAGACTGGACAGAGCCAAACTGGTACTTTCGCGGTACGCAAGTCAGGAGTTCATGTTTTCAGATGAGAAATTCTTTGTCTTGCAACGGCCGAACAATGCCCAAAAAGATTGGCTGAGGGCGCCGAAGTTGGCCAGCATCCCCCCGTCCGACAGAAACATCACACGGTTCCAGCACGCCACGTCGGTGATGGTTTGGGGGCCGTGTCCATACGTGGAAAGCTCCCACTGGTGTTTACCGAGAAAAACATGAAAATCAACGCCGAGTACTATAGGACCGAGGTTCTGGAGAAGGTTGTATCCCCGGCACTTCTGGACCTCTAGGAGAAGGATAAAGGTGTAACAGGACGCAGCACCGGCCCACACGGCGAATATCGTCCAAGCGTGGTGTCGGTAGAATTTGACTGATTTTCTCGATACGACTTTGTGGCCTCCCAGCTCCCCGGATTTTATTACCTGGACTTTAATGTATGGTCGTACAAGCAGAGCGAACATAAAGTGAGCACTATGGACCAATTTAAAAAGCTCATTTCCAAGGTCTGGGACCTGATGCCGATGGAAAAGATGCGTACCACGTGCGATTCTTTTGAGAAACGTCTCAAGCTCGTCTAGCTCATATAGCACAGGGGGGGTCTGTGGTGCTCCCAGCTAATATGCTGTAAAGGTTCTCGGTAAACATTACTTCAATAAAAATTTACTCAGAAAAAAATATCTTATATATAATTTTTTTTAACATATTTTAAAGTGTATTCGAACTTATTGAACACCTTGTATGTTACTAGTTGAAGGCTGAACACTGAAGGTTGCCATTTTGTTTTTCGTTTCCATCCTTAATTATTGCAAAAAAAAATCGTTTTTATGCAGAAAATCTTGGCAAAAATCTTTTTCTAAAAGTTTGTGTTGTAAAAGTAGAATATACAATTTTCAGGTGCATGGAGGCACATGCATTTTGTTTTTAGAATTGTTATTGAGGTGAACACTCAATTAGACACAGATATCACATTAATACCAGAAGGTTTCCGACACGTCGGCGACCGCTGAGTTGATGTGGACGGAGGCAGCTGCGGGTCCAGCAGGACTTGTCCATCTAGGATATCGAGGAGAGCTGGTTTGCAAAGCAACAAAAAATATATTTCTACCATATTTTGAAGACAATATCTTTAAAACATATTTATGTCGTGAAAGAAATAAATAAACATATTTATGTCTTGAATATAAAGTGATAGTAGAGCGGTTCCATGTCATTTCAGCAACGAGTAATTTTCATATTTTTTGATTTGCATGAAACCTTGCATACACGTTTTTGGGGAAGAAAAACGCCGTTTTGCATACTTGGTTCGCCATTTTGAATCTAGCCTTACTTATGAGAAGGTCCTATGAAAAATGCACATGATATCTTCAAAAAATTGTATCTCGGAAGCGGTTTGTCCGATTGGTTTGGTGTCTTCGGCGAAGTTTTAGACAATTGTTGGTGCTATATGGAAAAAAATATGCACGGTAAAAAAAAAGTTTGGTTTTTGTGTTTTGAACTAAAATATAGATTTTTCCTTAAAAGTGACCTGTCAATAATTTTTTAATTATTTTTATGTTATAGCTGACTGAAAATGCTATCTAGTGCACAGTGAGTTGTTCTGGAGAAAAATAGGTTACAATGAAAAAAAAAAAATTAAAAAAATTACAATTTTCAAAAAAGCTATTAAGAAAAGTCAAAAAAAGTTTGTCGCCCTAATTTTATGAAAGTACACCAAATTTGCAAGCAAAAATACTTCGGTAACATATTTCTAAGATGCACCGTTTAGAAGATATTACTGATTCAATTTTGATTTTTTGATAGCTTTATAAGTTTTGGCCCTTTTCGGATGTACTCCGTGTTTTTTCAGTTTCAAAAGTATTTTTTTCGGAAAGATTGGAAAATTTTGAGTTAAAATGACACGGACAGCTCAAAGATTTGAGTGAAATTCTCTGCCTTAAAAGTATTTTGAAAAACAAGTTACAAAATCCCACTATCAGGAACAATGATTTCTTCCAGTTATTTTTGGTGTATTGTGTTGAAAATGTGCATTCAACTCTTGCATATCGCCTAACAGTTTAATCCATTTAAACTGGATGTGTTTATACTGTGCATATTTTCTCTCTATTGCCGAACATTGCCCCAGACATCAAACCGATGAGACAACTCGATTTCGAGATACACCTTTTTGAGAACTGCAAATGCAAGCTCCTCAATTAGCAAGATTCAAAAGAGCGAATTAAGCTTATTTTTCAGGGATGGTGATTGTGCGCAATAAAAAATAACATTATATGTTGGATATCATCAGTTTATTTTTATTCCTGTATTTTTATAAAATTATTGTTTACACAACTTTTTTTTTAACGAGTGGTGCTCGAAGTTTTCATTTGGTGGGTTGGTGTGCGGTTGTGCTCTGGAGTTGAGTGGAGTGAAACGGGAGTATAGTGCAGAGTGTAGAGATGTATACGAATGTATGGGTTATGTGTAAGTAGTAACCGTGTAAATTAGAGGCCATAAGCGGGTTTAATTTTCTTATTAAGAATTTGCTGAAATAGAGTGAACTGGATTTTCAAGAAAAATACCAAAACTGTGCTGCGGTGAATTTTGATTCGGTGTGCGGGCTTAATTGTCAAATTTCCGCTTGGTAGTATTGAATAGCCGGCGTCGGTGGTGTAGTGGTAAGCGTGACTGCTACTGGCACCCCAGTGGGTCTGGGTTCAATCCCAGTCGACGTCGGTGGTTTTTCTGAGGCGAAAAAATCTTGGTCACGTCTTCCTTCGGAAGGGAAGTAAAGCCGTTGGTCCCGGTTCATAGTCATGAGTCGTTAGGTAGGGTCCAGGTGGTGGAGTCGTCTCCCTGGCGTCGGTGATTGTCACCATGTGAGGAAATAGGCCGACGGAAAATAAATAAGCAAAAAAAAAAAAAAAAAAGTATTGAATAACATTCTGTAGCCTCTCTGCTTATTGGGTCGATACTGGCCTTTACATTGTAAATTAGTCGGTGCAAGAAAAGTGTATTAGACGCAGATATCGTGTTGCTACCGGAAGGCTTCAAAAATGTCGGCGACGGCCGTCTTGATGTGAACAACTGACGACGACAGCAGCTGCGAGTCCAACAGGACTTGGCCATCTAGGACACCGAGGAGAGCTGGTTTGCGAAGCGACAAATAATTTATTTCTACCATATTTTGAAGACAATATCTAGTATCCTGTTTTATTTGATCTATTTTGTTTTGTTTTTCATTGTACTTGTCTCTTGTCTCTTTTCAGCCGATGTGGTCCATTGCTTTTGGCGGATAGTGCTACACACTCCCGTTTCATTTTGCTCAGTTTTTGGGTGCAGATTGTGTGTCTGTCTCTTTTTCTCACGCGGGGTGTTGCTCGGTTTCGTTAGGGTGGATCAACTCATAATTGAGTTGAGTCCACTTTTATGGGAGTTGGGTGGCATTTCCGTGTGCGAGGGGGATGGCGTATAGTTGTGCTCCGGGGGTTGTGGGGGTGAAACGGGAGTGCATACTTCTCATCGTAATAGTGATCCTCGTGGCGGGAGATGTGTGGAAATTTGATGAACTATTTGGCAGCGGTGTTTATTTTCTTCACAGAGCCGCTGATAACACTTGCCACAGTGCAAAATCTGCACGATTGGCTCAGATTTGACAGCTCGCTGCACGATTGGCTCAAAAATGGCTGCTTCCGCATATCTCTTTGCTATGAGGATCACTACAGCGTACCTGTTAACCAAAACGAGCCCTGCTGCTAACCTTTCCCCAACTATCCAACATCCCAGTGATGTCTCGTGGAAGTGCAGAGGATTTCTCGGCTTCCTTCAAAGCGAGCATCATGTCAACACGTTCCTTCCTATTCCCTACTTGACTAGCATTCGGACACGGCCGGCGCCGGTATTGCTTTATAATGGGTCACCAGTTTTTACACTTTGAAGATGTATGTTAGTCCAAAACATCATCTACAGCAATTAGAAGAAAATTCGCAACGAACTTTTTCAGCAAGTGGAAAGCCAGTTTCCCATCTGGTCGTTTGAAACTAAGAGGTTTTCTCCAACAAGTTTACAAGTCATCCGATTCTTCCACCTCGATGTCCTTGCAGATGATTGCCGTCCTAAGTTCACAAAACTCATTTTCGATGGCCTGTTTCTCCGAAATCCGTCCGGTGATTAAGATTATCATCCTAACAAATATATGTAAGGTGAGCCGATACTTCAGCTACTTGCAATTGTTTGGGAATTCCGGAGCCTCTGACTTGAAGATACGGTTCGCTTTGTTGATAAGGGGTAGTTGGTTTGCAACGAGAAAAACAACAAAAGCTCCGGAAACCATTTAAAATTTCTTTTGACAACTGACTCTAATAATAGCTGAGAGGTGGCGGATGGATGCAGACATTTTCAAGGCTTCAATTCCAAATTTTGTATCTTTTGGAATTCCTTGCATCGTATCGGATCGGATAAACTGCTCCAGGTACAAAGGCAGCTTTTCGCATGCGTAGCTTGACAAGGAGCCTTTACATTTGATAATTATTCATTGAGGACAGTCACGTTTCAACAGCTTCTTGACCGATTGGTCAGAACCCATCATTACCGATACCCAAATGTGATCCAAAACCCACAAGATTTTTTTAATTAATCGGTGCCATTGATCTGGAACTGTTCAGCAATTGCGCTTAATATTCATAGGTTTTCGAATAGCAACTATGGAGACCATTATTCTTATTTTCCAAAGTTCTTCTGCATGAATGCAAGAAAATACATTTTAATTGGAAGAACAAATTTTTTTGTAAGGCTAAAAACTTCTCCAGCGGAATAATTGAAGAAATTATTGGAGTACTTTATGGAGAGCTATACGTGAGAATCCTTGCAGACATCCAAGACAAATTTAAAAAATATCACTACAAAAAACCCTTGTGGAATTTTTAAAATTACGAATTAAAAAACTGCTAAAAAGTCTTCCTGAATTTTTTTCAAATAAATCTGGTCTTTATTCAATAGTTACGTCAGGAACTATATTATAGTTATTTTGAGTGAGAGATTTCTTAAGAATCACAAAATTTCATAAGGACAGGGATTTCTCCAAAAATTTCACCTCAAGAAAGCCAGAAGAAACTCCTGATAGCATCTTTGAAGATTTTCCTACAAACTCCTAAGAAATGCTAGAAGGAATATTTCAGGGCATCTCTGAGAACTTCTCATACAATAAAATTCATAGAAATTCTATAAAATTTTCTTAAAAAATTATCTAAAAAAATGTATGGTAAGATCACTGAAGGTGCATACAAAAACTTATTTTCAGACTACAGGGTGCGGCAGAAAATAATGCGAAAATGTTCAAACTTGAGTATTGGGTTAATTCGTGTAGCTAACGATTAATTTCTGTTGAAAGTGAATTTGTTTATGTTTATTTCAAGTGCATCCAAATATTCTATTTGTTTTATTGCAAATTCGTCAAAATGTTCGCGAAAGAAGTGATCACCAATTTGTTGCTCGCCCAGAAGTAGCCGAAAGAGATTGCCAAGGTGGTAGGATGCCATTTTGCAACAGGGTGGACCGGGTCAAGGAACTACGAGTGACTCGTTCTAAGAGATTGCTTTCCTTGTTGAAGAAGGAAAAAATGATAATCCTGTTCTCCGACGAAAAGCTTCTCAGCACCGATTCAGTGCGGACCGGTTCATTTCACCGCAAGAAATGTAGAAATGGAGTTCCGGAAAAAGTGAAATTCAAATTTCAATCCAACATCCGGCTGGTGTCATGATGTTTCGCTTGGTGGCGTCCAACGGTTTGAAAATGCCGCCTGTTTTCATTGATGCTGCAGTTAAAATCAATACCGAAGTGTATATCAGTATTTTAAAGGACCAAGTGCTTCCCTGGGTGAATGCCAACTTCTCTGAGGACCAAAACGTTGTCCTACAGCAGGATGGAGCGCCGTGTCACACGTCCAATCGAACCCAACAATGGTTGACCGATAACATGAAGTTTTGGCCGAAGGATTTGTGGCCCCCTAGCAGTCCAGATCTTAATCCGTTGGATTATTCGATTTGGGCATATGTTGAAGCACAAGCCTGCAAAACATCACACCCTAGTGTGAAACCCCTGAAGTCAACCATAACACGCACATGGCAGTCAATGTCGGAGGACTACGCCATGCATGCTCTGGCTTCCGACGTCGGCGCGAGGATTTTATTAATAAAAATGGAGGACACATTGATAAATTTGTTTAAAAGAACTTTTTTAAGAAAACTGCACTCGAAAATGTTGATATTGTTGCTTAAATTAGTTGAAAATGGGATTTGAATGATATAGAACTAATTTTCGCATTATTTTTTGCCACACCCTGTATCATCTATAACTGTGATGTCAGTGTCAATTGTTTTTTTTTAGCTTCATGGGACTAAAACAGCACACTGAAAGTAGAATTTGTGAAAATTTGAATTTTTAAAAGTACTAATTTTTGTATGCTTAAGTTTTTGAGTGGACAAGCAATTGCCAAAAAATATTAAAAATCTTGGTTTACCTCAAAAATCTGTCATCTTTACGTAGAGATATCTGTATCGAAAAAATGGAAAGAAAATCTTTGTCAATCTTAATAAATCTATGCATGTGGCAACCCAGGTTGGAACAAAACATAACCTCTCTTTTCTCTGTGCACGTTTGTGGTTTGGTACGAGAGAGTTAAAATTATTCACATTTTTAAGTTGTACACCGTTATCGTTCTTCAACGTAAGGAAAACCAACTATTCGCAATCAAAAATAAGTACTCGTAGAATGTTTAAGCAATTGCAATACCCTTCTAAGGCAGTTTTCGGAAGGAGCTGAAAAAAAAAAAATCATAATACCCATTTTCCTTAAATCTAACATTTATTGATCATTTTACAAAGAAATACATCAACAACTTGACAAGCGGCCACTGGACAGCTAGCCGGGCCTTATATCTAACTGTAGTACAGAACGATATTGAGATATTATTCCTCTCCATCTACACTTTCTCAATAAACTGCTTCTTTGGCCATAAAATTGCTGGAATTAATCCTGCGGTTAGCCCGAAACCTCTCGATTGAGCAAAACTGGGGAAAGTTCAGAAGGTTTACGTTTTACGGTACCACTGGTGCCGGTTCAAGCGATTATCTCTTCCAACGCCCTTTTGGTGTAGCGGGCCGATGCCCGGTCTAACCAAAACAGCAAATCGTCCCCCGCACGGTTCTTCTCGATGAAGGCGGTTACTTCCAGCATTTATTACAGGGTAAGGTACAATCAATGTCCGACGATAAGAACAGTGGCTTGGGAATTCCCACAGCTCACCAGCCAGAGGGGAACCTCTTCCGGAAACTTGGTGTGGGAGATATACATGACCTCGTTGGTAAGGGAGGTGAAATTTCCGGTCGTCTGCCAGTTGTTACCGTCGAAGGTTAGTAATTTCTCGTCGTCGTGCTTCATCAAAAATAACCTGGACCATTGTTTTCAAAACGCTGCTTCTGAGCGGAGGCCTGCTACTCCGAGACGTTTAGCTTGAACCTTCGCTTCCGCATGACGAATTCCAATAACCGATTTAAGTTTTCGTCGGTTTGTACGGCTGCACCGAACTCTCAGCTCATGGTACGGAAGGATTTTGTAACTTTCTCCTTGGCATTGTCTTTTAAGTTTTGCCTTTAACTTCTGCTGGTCTTTCGATTAAGCCAGGACCGTCAGGTTGCCGGAACCAGGTTTCTTCTAGATGCTCTTTGGTTCGTTCAGTATGGCACTGAACTTGCAGATGTCAAATTTTCGGTATCCCCCCGGGTAAAATGAACATACCACCCAACGGAAGTGTATTAAGGAAACAAAACCGTTCTCAAAAACAGAAACTGACCCTGAACTAGTTAGCCAGGGCTTCTGCAAAGCACTGATTTCGTTGTCAAAATATGATTGTAAATAAAGGGTTTTCTAGATATAGGTATAAAAGATGGAGCGGTCAAAATGTTGTCGACGTTAATATGACGTAGTTTTTTTTTTTAACCGGGAGCCAGGACGCCGGGATCAGAAGAAAACCGAAACCAGGAAACCACAACGACCGAAAAAATAGTGGCCATCATTTTCAAACGCAATCCAAAATTTTCCATCAGAGTTATCGGAAATAAATTGGGAAAGTCCCACACAACAGTTCAAAGAGCTTAGAAACTAGCAGGACTGTCAACATACGAGGTTTCAGTGACAACAAATCGAGATGATAAGTAAAACACAACAGCCAAAGGGAGAGTGCGTAAGGTATACACAAGTTTGTTGACCTTCCAGGTCAAGAGTTATACGGCTACTGGTAAAGGAAAGGTTCAAGATAAGTTTATGCAGAAAAAATGTTAAAGTTCCCGATTTGCACCTGTGAGATTAAGAGCGAAAGTTTCGTGACAGCTGGCATTGTCATCCAACATATTTATGTAAAAGAATGCTTGCAAAAATGTTTATTGCCTTATTTGAAGAAACATAGTTGTGCCGTTATGTTTTGGCCAGATCTGACTTTTCGACACTACGGAAAAATGGCTCAAGGGGTATACTACCAATAATGTGTATATCGTACCAAAGAAGAAAACTCCTTCAAACCTGCTGGAGCTACGCCTGATTGAAAAATATTGGGCAATCGTAAAGAGAAACCCCAAGAGAACTCAAAATACAGTTCAAGGCAAATTGGCCTTCAGCATTACATAAGGTGGATATAACAGCGGTACAAAACTTGATAGTATAACCCGACAGTTCACATTTTGAAAATCGGAAGCCTAATCAAATCACTTTCCTGTGTTTTGTAGACGATGAACTTCAAAAAGAAATAAAGATTGATAATTTATATAATAAACTAATCAGTGTGCACTTAATCATGGTTGACCAATTTTTATCGTTCCACCCTTTTCTAATGGGTAACTGGTAACTCATGCATCATGAGTAGCGCAAAGCTAAAAAGCAGAGTTGCCGAATCGACGAAACGGTTAGTCTTTTTTATGTTCTAACCGAATGACACTTGGATGCAACCGCCACTTACCTGTTGAACAGACGCTGTCTTAAGCCTCCCCTAACATGGAATACAGATGCTCAAATAGGCTGTCCCGATGGAGACAGACCCCCTCCCTTTTCTGTCAGCATACGACTGAGGTTGGTTGGTCACCCGATCTTTCCTATAGTTCCAAGTATTGCAGCCGGCACTCTGGGGAGAAAGGGATAGGCTCGGGGATACGAGCCTAGGAGGGTTCTATATTATACCTACAGGCACCGAGGTGCCTCTAGGGTACATTGTTCAGTCCTGTATCTGCTGATGCTAGCAAAGTTGTGAATCTAGAAACACGCGCAGAAAACTTCCAGCACTAATCCTATAGGAAATCGAGGAGGAAATTGTTCGGTTGGAAATCAACAAACTGCTGGTGTTGACTGGTATTGGTTTGGGTTTCCCAGCCGATATAGTTTGGATCTAGTTTGGCCAAACCGGACACCTTCAGTCCAGAATACTTCCTTGTAATTTACTTGCCAACCACCTCCCACTCTCGTGTGCTGATCCGGGTTTCCACGAATCTAGTACTGTGGATCCGATTCTAGGAGTTTCAGTCTTTTACGAGATGCTGGGAGTTTACGTCTTCAACGAGATGAGCGAACGAGTGAAACTTTCAGATGCTGTTCCGCGCCTCTGTAACACAGAGGTTGTAAGAATACTGTTAGTACGTTCAGCGCGATCAGTTAGTAGAAGAACCAGAACGAAAACGAAGAGATCAATGATCAGCTCGCACACTTCTAGGCGTTGGCATCTTACCGAGCTGTCTCTCAAAAGAGGAATCGACGTGTGGAGCTGACGGCAAGTATCGAGAAGGCTTGCCCAAGAGGGAATATATGATGGAGCGTTTGGGAGAATCGAAGACATCAGCGACAAGTGGTGGCCAGTAGTGATTCATGGCATTCGAACGTCGTTTAAATGCGAACCCGGAGATGAAGGCTCAACTCAGCATTTATCCACGAGTACTTGTTGATGGGCCATGAGGTCCAAGATGATCTGCTTTCCATTTTCATTCGCTTTCAACTCCACAAGTATGCAATTAACAGGGTTATCCAATGTAGAGAATCCTTTGGCAAGAGTTTGATGATGAGTCATTTGACACGCGCCAATTGACAACCGTGACATCATCTCCCGTAATCCGGTTTTTTCGGTCGATAAAAATACAGTCCACTCTAACGTAAAATTCGGCGTCCTTCAAAATCGTGTATAAATTGAATTCTCAACAATTGAAACGAAGATAATGAGAAAACATTGCTATTCATTATGTTTGAGAATAAAATAATCAAAAACCACAGTATGGTCTTTCTTATATGAAAGAAAGTGTGTTTATATTTTCTAGAACAGTCTTTATGAGTAAAATAAAAAGCTGAGTAAATCATACGAAAGCAAGAAGAATAGGATTAAAGGAAATTAAAGATAATGCCAACGTGATGCTCACTGTTGTAAAGGGTGTATTCGATAAAAATGGCACACACATATATACTCATCAAAATTAAACTGATTATCGGATTTTCTTGAAATTTTCTGGGAATGAAGAACTACTAATGAGTTTTGATTAACAACATTTGTTTTATTCAATTTCGTCTCCCATCCCGAATGCCCGCACCTTCCTTTTCACTCCACCCATCAAATTTTGTACAACCGATTTTCCCAGTGTTTTTGTTGTTTTTACCCAAATTTTCTTCAATTCTAGCTCTGTTTTTATAGTTTTGGGATGTTTGCGAAGTTCCGTTTTCATAATTGCCCAGAATTTTTCAATTGGACGAAGTTCCGGTGAATTTGGTGGGTTCATATCCTTTGGCACAAAATTGACTCCGTTGGCTCGGTACCACTCCAATACGTTTCGAGCGTAGTGGCAGGATGCTAGATCAGGCCAAAACAGAGTTGATCCTTTGTGCTTCTTAATGAATGCCAAGAGACGCTTCTTAAGGCACTCTTCCGTGTAAATCGCACCGTTTATTGTTCCGGAAGTGATGAAGGGAGCACTTATTTCACCACATCCGCAAATCGCCTGCCAGATTAGAAACTTCTTTGCAAATTTCGATAGTTTCTTCTTTCGAACATCCTCCGGAACATCGAACTTCGACTTGGCAACGAAATATTCTTGCCCAGGAAGTTGACGGAAGTCGGCACTTGACGTATGTTTCGTCATCCATCACGATTCAACCGGATTTGGTGAGCAGCTTCGTGTAAAGTTTCCGGGCGCGGGTTTTCGCAGTGATGTTTTGTTTTTCATTCCGGTTTGGGGCTTTTGCACTTTGTAAACATGTAACCCAGCACGCTTCATGGTTTTCTGCACAAAACCGACTGACACCTTAGACTTTTTAGCGACATCTCGAATTGACATGTTTGGACGGTTCTTGAATTGTTGTACGACTTTCCTGGCCATTTTACTGTCCATTGGACCACTTTTACGACCACTCCCTTCCTTCCTTTGGACACTCAGACGCTCCTTGAAGGTTCTTATTACACGCGACACAGTTGTATTTGCAATTCCAAGCCTTTTAGCAATGCACCGGTGGGACGCCCCTGGATTTTGATTGTGAGTGAACAAAATTTTCTCACGGACAATTTCTTGTTTCGACGACATGACTGGAACTACTGAATGTATAAATATGAAACTTGGCAGATGTAAATGATACACTATGGATAAGATCTACTCAAATTTCTAGGTTTTTTACTCATACGATTCAAAAGTTACAGAAGATTTTCTGTGTGGCATTTTTATCGAATACACCCTTTACAACGAACGTTTGACCATCGATCGGAAAAAAAGTTGCAAAAATGGATCTCCGTATGGTATTAAGGATCACAAGCGGGTTGTTCAAGCTTTCAAGAGGAATCCCAAAAGTTCAGTTCGAGATGTGGCGAAGAAACTGAATCTAACCAAAACTTTCGTGCAAGATGCGAAAAACGTGAAGGAATACAAAACTTGAGTGAACACGTACAAAGTCCAAAAGCCGCCTAATCGCGATGAACGGCACAATACGGTAGGTAAAACACGTGCACGGAAGCTCTTGTTTAAATGTTGACGAAACCACATTGCCTCGTTATGGATGATGGTTTTTCAAAGATGTCGAAGTTTTCCAAAAAATATATGATTTGGCAAGCAATTCTGAGGTCACACGATGGTCCTACAATTTTTTGGCCGGATTAAGCTTCGTGCCATTGCTCAAAATAGGTTTTTTAGTGGTACAAGGCTAAGGAGGTCAATTTCGTGCCGAAGCATCTCTACGCTCTGCACGCTCCAGCACTGCGGCCAATTGAATAGGACTGGGCCATCGTGGAACAGGCACTTCGGAAGCATCCTAAGGAAGTGAAATCTGAGAAAGATATGGAGAAACAATGGATTTCCACGCAAAAAATGTTGGTCCAAATGTTGTACAGGACCTTATGAGTAGTGTAAAGAAGAAGGTTCTTGCATTTGGATATTTATTTATTTATTTATTTATTTATTTAATCAATTTAGTTCATCGGACTTATTGTCTACATGACACAAACTTAAAACTAAATAAAACGGGCATTACAAACACGAGCCAAAAAGTGAGCTGAAGATTCGCCAAATTCAAACAATTCTTCGACAGTCGTAAACGCTCGCATCATAGCTGTTAGAGGTTCGTTGTTTCCAAACGCTGTTTGATGGAATCGGGGTTGAAGAAGAGTACCATTCCGTAATGCTCTCGGAGGAACTCGGATGTTCAGTTGAGAGAGAAGCCTCGAGCAGTCGACCTCTCCATTCAGAAGTTTAGCAACAAAAACCGCTTGTTGATTTTTCCGTCGGCGTTCCAAAGTATGCAATTGCAGCAGATTGCAGCGATCTGAATACGGCGGGAGATTTTGCGGATCACGCCATGGTAGATTACGCAATGCCATCCGGATAAACCTGCGCTGTATTGTTTCTATCCTCAAGCTCCAAGTCAATTGATAAGGAAGCCAGACCAAGGCGGCATTTTCTAGGATCGGTCGTACCAGTGAGCAATAGAGAGCTTTCAGGCAGTTCAGGCAGTAAGTCTCTTGTGATTTTTGACACAAACCCTTGCTGGCGATTAGCCTTAGAAATCACAGCAGAGCGGTGGAGGTTAAACGATAATTTATGATCCAGTGGAACACCTAAATCGCTGAACTGGTCAGTTCTTTGTAGAACGACGCCATTGATGGTATAGTCGAAAACAATCGGCTGCTTGATGCGGTAATACGACATTACCATACACTTTGGAATGCTGTTCATAAGTTTATTCCGACGGCACCAATCAGTGAATCGATCCAATAATGATTGAAGACGAGTACAATCCTCGGCAGTCCGTACCACAAAAAACAGCTTTAAGTCATCAGCATACGCAAGCCTGCAGCCATCTCTAGTAGAAGCAATACGTCGTTGAAGTATAAAACAAACAGCAGCGGTCCAAGGTTGCTTCCCTGTGGAACACCTGACGAGTTCGTAAAGCAACAGGAAGTGCTTGTATCAAGTTTTACTCGCAGAGCCCTGTCTGTTAAATACGAGCACAGCCATGATGTCAATCTTTCCGATGTGCCGAGTTTTGAAAGCTTCGCCAGCAGAATTTCATGGTTGATTGTATCAAACGCTGCTTTAAGATCAGTATAGACGACGTCTACTTGTGCGCCTTTCTCCAATTGATCAAAACAGGTCGTGGTAAAATCTAGGAGATTGGTGGTAACCGAACGTCCAGGCATGAAACCATGTTGGTCGCTAGAGATGTAGCATTTGGTGCGCTCGAGAATGAAACCACTCACTATTATCTCAAACAATTTAGAGGCAGCTGACAGATTAGTGATTCCCCGGTAGTTTTTAACGTCACGTTTGTCTCCTTTCTTGTGTACCGGAACCATCAAAGACTCCTTCCAGACTGCGGGAAATTTCGATTCGGCAAAAGATTTGTTGAAGATCCTGCAGAGCGGTTCGACAAGAGCTCCATTGGTGCGACAATACACTGAAGACGGAATACCATCTGGTCCAGGCGAGAATGTACATTTTATTTTCTTGATGGCATTATTTACCATCAAGGGCGTTATCTCAAAAATATCCACGTCTACAAGGTTCAATGGAACGTCCAAAACAGCGGAGTTAAGTTCACTCGGGTTAATACTTTCCGCAGCAAACACTGACGAAAAATGAGTAGCAAAAATTTCACATTTTTCCTTACTTATAGACGTTTCAATATCATTCAAAAACACGCTAGCTGGCATAGTAGTATTTTTCCTCTTTGAATTTACATAACTCCAAAAACTCTTGGGGTTTCGCCTTAAGTGAGTTTGTACTCGTAAAACGTAAGATTTGTAGAGTGACGAGTTAAGTTTACGGTACTCATTACATGCTAAGTGAAAGACTACGCTTATTTGCCAGGGAACAGTATCGCTTAGTTTACGCTCGCGAAGCGTTTCTGTGTTCGTTTTAAGGCTTCTCGTAGCAATGCAGAGCTCTGTGGAGGAGAACCGCGATATGGAACATTCTGGGTCCTGCCACGTCATGGAGTACAGCGCACAATGTTTGTCGGCCAGTTATGCACCCAGTCGACTCAGTCCATCAAAAGAACATCCTGCAGTCAGTCGGCAGAAAGAACATCCCAAAGAGCACCGAAGTCAATTTTGCTCTAATTGCCAACGTCCAAAATCTGTTCGAGAGCCAAAATTTGTGCCGCTGGCTTTGCGCAGACTGGAACAGACTTTACACTGTTGTTTAGCTGCTTAGTACCAGATTGGCGTTCGGTTACATTTTGTGCCAAATCAGATCCACGAAGTCGTTTGGCAGCTCGGATAGGACAGATCTGGGGCCAGTTCTTAATTGATGGTGACTGGATACAAGGCACGGGCTTTGTGACAACTGGTTTATTTCGGTGTGCAGATTGCTTATCGCCTCTGTGAGAGACACTAGCGGTGATTTTTCGTCGGCCACTTTTGTTATCGAACGGAGATGTGAATTTCCGAATAGCTCAGCACATTTGTCACACATCCAGAACAAATTCTTGCGGTGAGGCGAGAAATATCCCAACAGAGCCCGGAGACACATTCGCGCATGTCATGTGAAACATGCAACCACAATATCCGCGGCAAGAAACGAATTCAATGCCAGCGATCGCTTCGCAGAACTTGGCGCAATTTTTTTCTCCGTTCATCGTCACACACGTTGGTTCGGGAAATCGCCTTTGGGTATGCACACACCGCAGTACCGCAAGAAACAGAACAACGGGGACGGATTTGGCTCAATGTGAACGACAATAGGCTTGCTATTGGCCAGCAGACAATGGGTTGCGGAGCGATCAAAATGCGATGACGCAGCAAACGACACAACACATGCAAATTAAAACCCGAATTAAATACGTGAATTGGCACCAGACAAACAAAATTTGTTTCGTAGGAACGGATGATACAATAATAAATTAAGCGCCAATAAACACGACAAAATAAAACCAATTTAACACGGGTAAAACACGAGTTACTTGGACAACTACGACACACAATGAAGTTACTTCATCTACGATTTCAACTGAACAACTGGACTGAACATATGGAATTGGAATTGAATAAAACAAACATTGGAAAATATTCATAACATGTTTAATTTTACTCCCTGAAAATTTGAAAATGATTGGTTGAACGGGAGAATTTTGCCGAATATATGTGTGTTTCGCAAATTTGATTCCGTACACCCTTTAATAGTCCTTGTTATTTTGCAAACACATCTCTCAAGTTGAGTCTCAACAAATAAATTCAATGTATATTTCATCATTGTATATTAAGTATTGTATTATGAAAATACATATTGAGCCATGGTTTTTAAAGGAAACTTTGATCAATCTTTTGCTGCCGTGGTTTAAAATGATAAAAATCTCTACAAAACTTAATTCTCCCCATATCAACCCCATATCAAATTTAATTTTCTAATCTCCATTTTTTTGCATCGGCTTCTTTTCCTCTGCGGCTTAGAGGAGTTTAGAAACTCCATAATCAGCTCCAAAAGTGATAATCTTCACCCACCAATGCCAGTTGTTTCGGATGGCCAGAATGAAACTTTTTTTTATGATAGCTATATTTGTGACAGCTGTCAACCAAAGATTTAATGGGGCAGCCTCATAAAATGCTATTTTGAATCCTATAATTCATTGAATTGTGAATGGAAAGAATCTGATGCCGAAACCAAACGATGATTCCTCAGCTGTTGAACTATGTGGGACGCTGGTAGTAGAAGGACGCTCAAGATGTGCGATTATTTGCACCATTTGACGAGGTATGAATTTATGGACTTATCCTCTAGCGACTGTGGAATGCGATTCAGATGTTTTTGTGCTTTTATCTTTAAAGCAATAAGTCAACTTTGTCAACTGTAGTTAACTCCGAAATATACACTCAGCAGAGGTAAACTCATATGCAAGCAAAACTGTCAACAATGAACACCAATAAAATCGGAATATTCATTAGAGGTGAAAACTTTCGAAGGACTTGTTCCCACCAGGCCCAAACGAACTAAGTTTCAGGTTTTGAGCAATTCAAATAATTTTCTCCGTTAAGAAACTTTGTCTCCGGAAGGAGATTTAAACGAAAGCTTGGAAAGAGCAATTTTCAAACTAAGACAGGTATGTTGGAAGCAAGAAGTACGTTATCTTAATTAGTTGATAAACCCGTACCCATAAACTGATACAAACTTCACTTGCTTCATTAACGGTTAAGGCAATTTGGGAGAAGTTTTGGTTTGACGACGGTTCAGAGCAAGGAAAGCTTTGATGTGTCAAGATTATTCCGAATCAATCATCAGTTCCTTTTTCCTCCGAGTTTTCCGCAAAGGGGTCCCTTTCTTCTTCGTGTCACAGATTTGATGCTTGATTAGCAATCCCAGCGGGCTCTTTCTTCGAGATTCAAATCAAACCGGAAGCTTCCTCGCCGCGACGACCGCTGTCTGCTACCACTTCATCGTAACAAATTATCCGTAACGAACGAGAAATCAACCTGTTATCCCTTTGGGACATAAAGAAGCAACAAACGAGACGGGTAGAAGTAAGAAGAAGGAAAACAAACAACTACATCCTCCTCCTCTTCCGTTCTTTCCACCAACATTGAGAAAGGTTTCGTTATTCACCTTTTTCACTGGGATGGCATTCGCGAGATGGGAAAGACACAAGGAAAAATAAGACGGGCCAAAGAATAGAGCATTGAACGGCCTAAACAAATAACCGCAGGAGGCTTTCCATCTTTGTCTTCGTTATAAGATTGAGAAAAATGTAAATTAGATTGACCAGCCTATAGGACGAAGAAGAGCCCGGTTTTCAGAGGGAGAAACTTTGAACTAACGAGGATGACTTCTGTTGACAAACGGTCTGTATCTGAAATCGATGTCAAATTTTTGGAAGCTTTAATATGCTTTATCTTGAAAATTAGGATCGATTTTCGAGAGGCGCTTGAAAATCTTGAAACAGTTTGAGGGTAGTGTCCGAGACATGAGACATTGAGACACGATGGCATAGGACAGGTATATTATTTTACTGTACCGTATGCGTGATAATGTTCGCACAACGTTACAAATGAGGTTCCCTTTTCACCTGTGCATACAATGTCTTGGTTGTTTTTGCAGCCACGTTAGCTATAATTCATATGATAGTAGGCTGCGAGTAAAAGAAACCGATTTCCTTAGTTTAACAGCCACAGCATGACGAAGTGGCAGCGTATTCGTGATTTGTCCCACTTGCAAATGTCGCAAAAAGACATTTCCGTGGGAGTGTTCCAAGTTGACCGTGAAAAGGGTCTTAGACCGACAAAATAAAAAACAACTATGCTCGAATGTGGCCACAGGTCGTCCGAGGTCAGCTCAAATTCCGAGGGATATAGCTGCCATCCAAAGGAAGATTCGGGTGGATCCAGTGCGTTCAATGAAGAAAATGGAGTAGGGACAAGGGATCAGCGACTTATGGCATGGAATATCGTAAAGGAAAATTGAGGAGCGAAGTCATGGGCACGGACGAAAAACTCGCATGGTTACCAAACGCATTCGGGAGCTACAAGTCGTGCGATGTTAGCAAATCTTGAACTTCCTCAAGCGAAAAAAATCAGTTATCCTGTTCACCGATGAGCACGTTTACCGTCGACCCCTATCAAATTCCACAACCAATTGCTCTATTAGTTCTCTCCAAGTGGTTGTAGGAACATCTGCCGTTCTTGAAAGCTCCAGACCCGATCTTAATTCACTGGATTACTCAGTATTGCTCGTAATGATGGCCAAGGCATGTTCTAAATGCCACCCAGCACAGCAAGCCTCATCCAAACCGCTAGATTTACATTTCAAGTGATTAAACCCAATGGGCTCTTCAGCTTTGCTTAAGTGTTCTATGTGTTTTGTGAGTTTTGTCTGTTTTATGTTTTAATCAATTTTTAGATCAACCCTTGGGGCATTGATTGTTTAAATTTGATAACCTACTTAGCCTACAACTACAACTTCAATTTGAAAAGCCTAAGGGTGGGGAAACAGATTCCGGATGATATGCTGATTCGATGTCAGGCAGCATGCTTTGTACCAATTAATAGACTCACTGAATCGCTTTTCGAGAAACTTTATATCTGCCTAACGGTGGACCTCAGTTGTTCTTGTCCTCGGAGGGGAGCTGAGGATCATCCTGAGGAACTTGTTCTGAATACGCTGAAGCTTCAGGTGATGTGTTTTTGTGCAACTCTCCCAGACTGGCATGCCGTATTCTATGACTGGAAGAATGATGTGCTTGTATACAAAAAGCTTGTTTTTCAGGGATAATGTAGACCTTCTGTTACTCAATGGGTAAAGTAGCCTCAATAATACGTTACACTTCGTGACAATTTTGTCAACCTGCTCCCTGAAAATAAGCTTGCTGTCTAGAGAAACGCCAAGGTAGACAGCTGAAGTGGTCCATTTAATCGTTGTGTTGTTAAGGCTTATTTTAAAATCCTCAGGTGGAACAAGTCTAGGAGAATTGGAATGTAAAAAGAGGATGACCTCGGTCTTTGCTGCATTGATATAGATCTTCCATTCAGTGAAGTATTCTGACAGGACATTCAGGCTTCGTTGCAGTTTCACTCTTACCATTGTGGATGTCTGCGGTAACATCGGCATCTCTGCCGTTGTATTCATTTTCAGGGAGTGGGGGTATGTTCGAGGTAAAAAGGTTGAACAGAAGTGGACCTAGTTTACTTCTCTGTGTGACGCCAGTGGAGATCTCTTGCTCATTGGAAACTGCACCATGCAGCGAAACACGGATTGTCCTGGCCGACAAATAATGTTTAATTATTTTGAACAGGAAGATGAGAAGATTGTATCGCTTTAGCTTGTACACCAAGCCATCATGCCACACGTTATCAAAGGCCTCATCGATGTCGAGAAGTACCATGGCAGATGATTTAGATACAGACTTGATCCGCAAGAGGATGTCGATGACTCGATTAAGTTGGTGGACTGTTGAACGACCACGTCGGAAGTCAAATTGTTCGTGGAGCAAGATGTTGAGCTCGTTTGCAGAAGGTAGAAGTCGACGGTAGATTGTTTTCTCAAACGGCTTAGATACTCCTGAGAGAGGGTTGATAGGTTTATAAATTTTAGGAGAGGAAGGATCTTTTCTGGGCTTCTGACTGGAGATGTGTTCGGCTGACTTCCAACATGAGGGGAAGTAGTTAAGTCTCAGGCATTGGTTGCAGGTCAACGCCAGATGGTTGTTGAGGGCTCTGAGGGCTCAATTTTTTGTGCTCCAAGTTCACGATGTTGCTGAAACCTGGGGTCTATACGTTCTTTGACGTTTTGATATAGGTCAACAATTCGTCAGCTGAGAACTCCAAATCTTTCGAGAAATCGTTGGGATATAGATTGATGCTGTATGCTAGCTCACTAAAGGCAACTTCGTGTGGATTGACGATGTTTTGTCGGAGATTGTGGGATGCTCAATTTTCTGCAGCTGCCGTTCGATGTCATCACTCAAGGTGCTTTTTGAAATCGATATTGTCGGAACCTCTCTGGCGTGATGGTAGTTCCGTCTGGTGATTCGATGCCAGTTAATCGAGGAGCCAACTTTTGCCACCCCCGGAGCTCCTGGTGCATGACCGGCTGGGCGATGTTGTTCCACATGTTGGTGAGAAGATGTCGATTGTTGAATGGGCGCTCTACTCTACTTCTTCAGTAGAATGAGGTCGTTTTGGTTGCGCCAGGTGTTGTTTTATGTTGCGCATTCAGGTCACCGGCGATGATAAACTGCTCCTGTCTCCGAGTTAGCTTGCGGATGTCGTTTCGTAGGACCGTTGTTGCTCCATTGGTGCTTGCTTGGTACAATAGGCCGCGATTATGGTAATAGGGCCGCCGATGGTAGATTCGACCTTAACTCCGATGGGTTCGGTAAACTGCAACTGGAAGCATGTGGCAGTTGATGTTGTTACACAGGGAGATTGCGACTCCTCGTCTATCAGAGCCGCAATGATCAAGCTGGAGATGCATCTCCGTGACGATGGCGATGTCGAAGTCCTTCCTGTTATGAAAGTTACCGAGCTCAATGACTTTGTTCGGGATGGAACAAGCATTCCAATTAAGATTGCTGATGGTGCGTTTACGGTCCATACTTAAATATCAATGTCATCGTCACGGATGTGCCGGTTTTGAGCTGGTCCTCCTTCGAGCGGCAGGAACGTTGTTGACGGTACAGCTCTTGGGAGATCTCCACAACGCTGTCCATTAACGAGTGGTTGTGTGGAGGTCCTGCAACCCGGATTCCACTAATCTGGAGGAGGAGTTGGTGTGGAGGCGACGGTGACTGCCTCGAATCGTTGCTGAACGGAGGCCAACGGGCGGGTTGTGTGGCGGTGATTTTATTGCAACGGTGGTAGATTTGGCACTTGGAACCGGAGCTTTGGGAAGTTTTCCTCATCCATCCGAGGAGGAAGGACGTTGTTCAGGCCGGGACTTGGTGGACGCCTGTTTCAAATTGCCTGAAATTCTGCACGCTTGGGAAAGATTCGATTGCTGCCTTCATGATTAGCACCACACTATAGTTGGCCACCTTCACCGATTGGTGCAACAAGAGTCCGTAAATGTACTGCATATCTTCTGGCAACTTTATGCTTCTAACGATGCCCAAGCTCACCGGTTCAGCACCAACCGGAGGAGACTTGATCGTAGATCCAATGATTTCATTATATCCAATCCGCTCAACCAATTGCAATCTCTTGTGATATAGTGGGCGGGTTATTATAATTTGGGATAATTCAGTACAGACGTCTTCCAAATTTGTCAGGTGGACAATCGGTGGAGACCCCCCTAGAACCTCATAGCAAGATGCTTAGAGACGGAATGGAAAATTTGATGAGCTCCCTCCCTGAAAGGCTGAGCGTTTAGTTAATTTACTCTGCATAACTTAACTTAAACATTACCGTATGTTTGCGTTATTTTAAATGATTTAATGTTAAAAATCAAAAGTTTTAAATATAAGAATCAACGCGTAGTAAATGTCCTGATCAATTGATGGAAACATTTTGGGAATCGAATTTTCGCACTCGCAACGTGTACCCCGGTATTGAACAAACAGACCCAATCCTACGTCAACGCTTAGGAGTACGAACAGTTATTTAAGCGGAGTCGATGGCCAGAGGAGTGCCAGAAGTGAGACACTGCTAAGATCTGCAGGTGCATGTACAGGCTTAACCCGAATCTGTCGACTCAGGTGAACAGGACGCAAGGAGAGATCAACTTTCACCTGACGCAGTTCTGGACATGATTGCTATAGCATATACAGACTTTGGACATTCATTGTCACCGGTCTCGACGCAGTTTGCTCGAGAAGAGAGCATAGGTATAGCTGTTTATTGCTGTAGCGCCAGTGGATGCGGAGAGCGAATCATAACAACAGTCTTCCTCAATGCCGATTTTCTAGAGAAGTTCGGAATGAATTTAAGTTCTAAGTAGTTAAAATGGATTGGAAACAATGACAATTCTGTTGTTGATGTTTGGGGGATGCTACAAGTTATATTCAAAGCTTTCATTGGATTTGGATTGGATTGGGTGTTTAAAGTATAATAATCAGGTGTTGCAAAAGTACTCTCCTACTAGACAGAGTCGGCAAGTCTATCAAAGAACAGTGATGCTCGTAGGGTGGCAGCCGAAAAGAGCCGAAGATAGCCGACGATAGCCGACGAAGCACGACTCAAAGGAAGTTGCTTTGAATTCGCTCAGTTCTATTTATTTGAGTGGCCATATAAGCACACCATCTTCCAGTATGCTGCGTACCAGCGCGCAATAGAGTGTCTTAATACAGTATACATCTTCGAACTGATGTGTATTACGTTTGATAAATCCAAGCATGGCGAAAGCCTTGGCCGTCGTTGCTGCGATGTGATTAGCTTAGCTTACTGTCCAGTAGCACGCCAAGGTCATTGACGGTGCTGAATCTGGAGATGCTGGTCAATGCCATTGTTTAGTTGAAAATAGTAGCATTCCTTGTCGGATGGATGGAGATGACATTACACTTTCGAACGTTAACTTCCAATCCATTTAGCAAGCACCAGTTCAGCAACGTATCGATGAATCCTAGAGGGCTTGAGCTGTTTAGTGGAATACTTGTAACTATAATTTAGAAGAAAAATTAGTAATCTCCATTTAATTCCAACTACCTTTGCTTATCTTCGACAGATACGCGTATTTCGTCTACAATGTGCAGACTTCTTCAGTGTCTCGTACTAAAGGGTGATACGGTCAAAATTTGGTCAAGGGAAAACGCGTGTAAATCGGTGAAATCGTTTATTTAAAAAATCAAATTAAATTTCTTTTTCAAGTTCAATTAGTATAAAATTCAGGAAAAATATTCAGTTAGGCTTCCGCTTTTTCAAATCCGAATTGCCGGGCCTTACGCTTGACCCCTGCCATCAGATTTTGTACAGCCACCTTGTCCACCTTCTTCGCCGCAGAAAGCCAGTTTGCCTTGAACTGCTGCTCGTCCTTAGCAGTTTTTTTGGTCTTCTTTAGGTTCCGCTTGACAATAGCCCAGTATTTCTCAATTGGGCGGAGCTCTGGCGTGTTGGGAGGGTTCTTGTCCTTGGGAACCACCTGCACGTTGTTGGCGGCGTACCACTCCATGGCCTTTTTACCGTAATGGCAAGATGCCAAATCCGGCCAAAACAGTACGGAACAACCGTGTTTCTTCAGGAAAGGCAGCAGACGTTTATTCAAACACTCTTTCACGTAAATTTCTTGGTTGACAGTCCCGGAAGCTATGAAAATGCTGCTTTTCAAGCCACAGGTACAGATGGCTTGCCAATCCAGATATTTCTTTGCGAACTTTGACAGTTTCGTGTGCTTGAAAATATCTGCTACCTTTCCCCTTCCTTTTGCCGTATAAAACTCCTGTCCCGGAAGCTGCTTGTAGTCGGCTTTGACGTAGGTTTCGTCGTCCATTACCACTGTACAGCCTCCGGGATCGCGCTTTGGCCGTCGTATTTTGTTTATCATCGCGATTTGGAGTCACTACCTTCTTGTAAGTCGATAGTCCGGCTCGTTTTTGGCTCGATGCACGGTTGTAGACGATACACCCAGCTTATTTGCGGCATCTCGGAGAGATAGGTTAGGGTTTCGCTTGAAACTACCGGCAACTCTCTTTGTCGTCTCAGCGGCTTCCGGTTTTCGATTTCCCCGATCCAGACTTCCTGGCTGTCGACAAACGTTCCCCAAACACTTTAATTACATTTGTAACGGTTGATTTGGCAACTTTTAGCGATTTTGCCAACTTTGCGTGCGAGTAGCTCGGATTTTCGCGATGCGCGAGCAAAATTTTGATACGCTGCTCTTCTTGCTTGGACGGCATTTTGACAACTGAAGAGTGAATTCCAAAATCAAAATAGGAGCAACATTCTACACACACACACAACTTCAAAATGAGGGGTGTTCAGGTTTTTTAAATGCGAAATTGAAAGAAATACGTCAAGTTGATATTGACCAAATTTTGACCGTATCGCCCTTTAGTTGCAGTCGAGTTATTAGTACGAGACACTGAAGAAGTCTGCACATTGTAGACGAAATACGCGTATCTGTCGAAGCAAAGGTAGTTGGAATTAAATGGAGATTACTAATTTTTCTTCTAACGTATCCATGTTTAGCTTGGATGGCACAGCAATCAACTGGCGAAGAAATAACACGGCAGAACTTCAGGTCATCAGCTTGGGGGATCAGAACATAACCTTGGGGGATTTAATCGATCCACAGAGATCGTTTACAAACAGCGCAAAGAGAAGTTGGCCCAAATGACTGCCTTGAGGAACACCAGAAGTAATATCCAATAAATAATAATACTCTTCGCTCGGTTAGGTAGAAAAGGTAGGTCGAGCGCTTTCAAATACTAATCCATGCTGGAATTCGGAGAGAGGTGATCTGGACCAACTCCTTTGGAAGCATCTATTCCTTCTAGGTTGCTGAGCACATCCCTCGGAGAGAAATTGAGCAGTGCCATATTCAGATCATATCGTGGCATCGATTATTACTTAACACACTTCGAAAGAATTACGAGAACAAGTTTGTTGATTCGAGCGGAGTACCGACTGTAGTATCGTTGTAAAAACATGATGAGGAATTCCATTAGTCTGCTTACGACTTCTCACGAACGATCACAACGATTTTGGATCTTGCTTGATGTTTTCCTCCGTACGGTGAATGTAGCAGCTGCAACAACGTGCATTCAAAGAATTGTAATTGCTCTCTAAGTCACGCAGCATAACAACATAAATACATATTAGCTAGGTTTTTGCAACGATGATTAATTCAACCTCCTCTCCTAGGCAACTCCGGATCTTGGTTCCCATCAAATCCTGTGCAACACTCTCACCTTCTTTATACACACTTTCATCCACTTTTTCTTCAAATCATTGTCGCTTTTGATGACCCTTCCTGTTTTCCGGAGCTTGCCCTTCATTATTGCCCAGAATTTTTCTTCTGGGTGAAGTTCCAGGCAGTTTGGCGGAGTTGTTTTACTTCGGTACAAACACAATGTCGTTTGGTTCCTACCACTCCATAACCAGTTTTACGGAAAGGCACGTTTTCAGATCCTTAAAATACAGAGTGTCACCTTTGTGAAACCGAAGAAAGGGCGGCAGGCGCTTCTGGAGGCATTCTTCTTCATATATTTGGCCGTTGATGGTGCCGGTCGTTATTGTCCAGCTTGCTGAATTTGCTGCACCCACAGATTGACTGCCACACCAAGTACTTCTTGACAAATTTGTTGATCTTCTTTTCCGGAACTTCTCCGGAACATTTAGGCGAGATTTGCCGACGAAAAATTTTGGAGCGTAAATCTCGTTGGCATCCACTTTAATGTACGTCTCGACGGCCATTACAATACATGTTGGCTGCACCAATTACTTGCGATACAGCTTCTCGGCGTGGGATTTGGCCCCGTATTCTTTTTATCGGTTTGGTTCAGCGCCCTTTTTACCTTGAAGACATGAAATCCGGCCAGCTTCATTGCCTGCTGTATGAATCAAACGGATCCGAATAGAGTGGTTCGGATTGGGCTTGAAGTCGGTTTCCAACTGTTTCGCAATCCACCTGTGGGACTGGCCTGGATTTTCCACGAACGCTCCCATTTTTTTTGTCGAAGCAATTCTTGTTGGGCAGGTATCTCGATAACTACTTCACAGATTGTTACGTAATGCTACATATGCGAACACTACACTTTAAACTAGTTTTACCCACAATTACATCAATTGCAATGTAAGAAAAAGTTATACACAAAAGAAAAATATGCATTTTTTTCAAGTACAATCATTAGGAAATTTAAAATTTTATGACAGCCAATACGTTTTCCATCGAATCCACCACTGCATCGGCAATGTGCGTTTGAAGCATATAGAAATGTCACCAAGTAGTGTTTGTTTAGAAAATTATCTAGTGTAAGGGCCAGTGCATTTCGGTTTCCTTAATAAATAACTCCTATTTTAAGGATTTAGTACCTTGCAATAGAAGAATTTGCATATTACATCAAGAGAGCAGCAGGTGCTGCTCTGATTAAGTTTCAATTTAATAAAATGAACAATGTTGTCTATTTCAAACTACACTGATATCCATTTACAACAATTTCTCAGTTTTCTAAGAACCTACCAAGGTGTTTCCATACGTATTATATCACACAATAGATGCTGATTTCTTCAATCGATACACGTAGGTATCACGTACGACAACCCATTTTATTGCTATTTTATGAGTGCCAGGAAGTCCATTCGCTGCTTGGTGCTGATTCTACCAATATTGTTTACCCCAGTTCGTGTCGGTCCCATCTATGTTTTCCATATTTTACGTCTTTTCCGTGTGGTAAAATAAAAGTAGAATCATGAACTGGAAGCCTTTGCCTACTGTAAATTGAATATGATGTAGTCATAAATGTAGACCTTTTTACGGTTTAACCAGAGTGCGGTTGTCAGCGGTTCCTCCCATCCATGAACCCATCAAAGTGATCGATAACACGGACACCCTCACCGTTCACCGTGAATCACGGTCCGTGAGTAGCTCACACATATGGGTGTGGAGCAGTTACCTACATGTCTTAATGCTTTATGGGCGTGCATGAAAGAGTTTTAGTAGTTTATGTTCCCTGCCTTGGGGCTGGTGAGCAGATGGACATCCGACAACCACGTAAAATGGCGTAGGGTTAAAATTGCAAACAGGTTTACAACGCTGTAATCAGATTCAGATACAGCCTAAGGGGAGGTTTTTTTTTATCTTCCTTCCGGATTGAGGGTTTGATGGTTTAATGATGGATCGGCGAATTTGTTGACACCGCGTGACTTCCTGTGAGCATATGGTTCGTGTTTTGAATGATTAATCGAATGTTTTCATCTCATTTGCATATGATTAAGGCATTTGTGACGTTTCAATTTATTGAATTGATCAAAATAGAGAATAGTTGTGAATATTTGATAACTTTGACGAACAAACAGAATCAGGAGAAGCCTCAATTTTGAATCACTCTGGAATTACAAGATTGCAGCGAACTTTTCAATTTGCTAATTACAATTAATCTGCATAAAAGTGAAATAAGTTCTGCGACTCCGGCAGGCAAAACACTGGAAACAAACGAAGGAGCCAAAACTACTCGTCCGCTTGATAAAAATTACTACAAACACCAAGCGAGCCAGAAACTTCCAGCAGGACAAAAGAAAGTCAACGCTCAGGAAAGCGTAAAGTTTCATAATTGCTAATTTATAGTGTAACACAAAGTCTTGCTCGTTAATGGTTGCTCTTTGGTGGACGGTGTGGCCAACGAGCGGTAAAACTTTTCCCAGTGAATAAAATCACGGACATTACCGGCTTCTTTTGATCTACTGAATGTTAAGTTTTACACTTACCCACTTAGCAGTAACCATATTCAAGCTTTTTTTTTTGGTATTTGATTTTACAATTCAAAACATTTGCACATTGGTTCATATTGGGTCGTTAAAACCATGGAAAACACTTGCAATCCAGGCATTTATGATCAATTGAGACTGTATTGGTTGGACCCGTTGGAAGCAGCAACTCTCACCACCACTTAACGTCAATACAGCAACCGAATAGTGAAAAGCAAACCACAATTGATTGTGTGTAATTCGAAACCAACGTTTTTGATCGAGAAGAATTGACAGAATAAAAAACGAGATCTGTCCCTTTTCAAACAACATCAATTTACTTTCCCATCAATAATGCCACGATGGGACATTTGTCTATTTCGGGAAATACTATTCCTCTATTAATTTTACGGCTCACTATTCTGGTTCAATGTTGATCTATGAAGGTACACAAAGATGCGCTGAGAACTGATGTTGTTTATGGAGAGGTTGGGAAATATTTAGAGTTATAAATAAATGTCGTATGCTCTGGGCAAATGAGATAAACGCCGGTGTGGGTTTGTCGATTTATTTCCATATTCGGCAGAATTCACAAGGAAAAATTACTTGTGTATTAGACGTTTTACAATCTGCTGAAGATGATCGTCCTTTGTTTTGATAACAAAAGTATCAATCACTGAACTAAAGTGTCGTCATTCGATCAGTGTGATGAAATTTAGTAAGGAATTTATATTCTCCACGATTTAATTCAGATACAAGCCAATGAAAGTGTGATTAGAAATCTATATGAGTCGGCATCATGCTAAGTAAAGCACAAGGTAATTCGATCTAGCAAGTCAATGCATGATACACACTATTAAAACTAACACACATTGCACGAATTGGTTCGTTTTGTCCGTAAGCGGTTCGATGGAAAGAGAGGCGCAGAAAGTCTGTTGATCGCAGAATTCTCGGTGGAACGTTAATATTTACTTTCGCCAAGATGTTTGGAGCATCAACTTCTCCACGAAGCAGTTTTCCGATGAACAAAGCCCACAAATATCTTCTCCTTTTTGCCAAAGTCTCTATGCGCAGAAGTTTACAAGGGCTTTCGTATAAGGCATACCTTATAAACTTTCGTTACGCAGCCTCAATCCCAGTGCACCAGATTTCCATGTAAGTAGGGGCGCCATACTACTGCAGCAGTTTCAAGTGTTGAGCGTACCAGCGCATAGTATAGAGCTCTCAGCCAATAGGCATCACGGAACTCTTTGGCAATCCGATGAATGAAGCCAAGGTTTTTATTAGCTTTCGCTATTTTATGACTGTAGTGAAAAGTGAGCCCAGCATCCAATAAAACTCCGAGGTCCTTCACAATGTATTCCCGTTGGATTGGTCGGCTGTTTACCGTGTAACAATACTCTATAGGAATTTTCTTCCTCGTAAAACTTACAACCAAGCAATTCGATACGCTGACACTTAATCTGTTGCTGGCGCACCAACTGGAGAAAATATTTATCAGTTTTTGCAATTTCTCACAATCAGCAGTAGAGCGTACAATCAGGAATATTTTGAGATCATCAGCATATAAAATTTTACATCGCGGAGGAAGTGCTAAGCAAACATCGTTAAAATACAACGAAAACAGGAGTGGTCCTAGATTGCTGCCTTGTGGGACGCCAGATGTGCTTCGGAAACTCCGAGATTAAACGTTGCCTAGTTTCACAGAGAGATAGGAATGATTCGAGCCAGCGAACAAACGAAACGAAAGTATCGAGTGGTCAACACGATCGAAAGCAGCTTTGATGTCGGTATATACTGTATCAATTTGTGAGCCCTCTTCCATGTTATGAAGGCAAAAATAGCTAAACTCGACAAGATTAGTGTTGATCGATCGACCAGGGCAAAACCCATGTTGGTTTACGGAAATATAGTGTTTAACACTGCGCTGTAAAGTATCGCCGATTAGAACCTCAAACAGTTTTGAGCACGCACAGAGTGAAGTGATGCCTCGGTAGTTTGAAACGTCACTTTTGTTTCCTTTTTTAAACACCGGGAAGACGTAAGATCTTTTCCAATACTCAGGAAACATTGTCTGGGTGAGTGACAGGTTAAACATTGATTGCAGTGGCTTCGATAACGAGGTAGCGCATTCCTTTACTCCACTCTACTTCACAGAAAAAAATAATTAATTTTAACAAGCGCGTAAAAATTCCTCTCGTTTAATTTTAACCTGAAGGAGGCGTAAACAGCGAAGTTGTATGCAATCATCCACACAATATACAAAAATGTTTGTAATCTGTCATACAAAAAGCTAGATGCAGGCGTTATCTGACTTCAATTTACATGAAATATCCTATGAATTTCTGCCAAATCTAGCATTCCATTTATGTGCATTAGAAAACGCATAAAATTCAATGTTTCTTTTTATCTGTGTTGGTTCTCAGTGAGATACGTTGAGTTTATGTCACAAATGTTTGCAGGGACGAATTGCAAGGACTCAGCAAACCATTGATTGGAGACGCTATTGGTAAAAACGCTTGAAAACTGCTGAGCAAAGAGATTGCAAGTAGTTTCGGGTGAGCTGGATGAGTAGTCACCTAGAAACATGCGTGCTGGCAAACCAATTTCCTTTCGCTTTTCGTTAACAAACTACCAAAACCGCTTCGGGTTCTGTTTAAGTTCAGTTTGCTTCCGCTGGACATGGCGCGAATAGAGGTAACGATTGTAGCTTCTATACCGATTGCTGGCGATGTTAAAATCACGCTTACATTGCTCATCGTGTTCACGTTTGTATTTTCTCAAAGCAGCGGCTCTTTCGCGTTTAAGCAAGCGAAGACGAGGATTAGACCAGGAAGGTTTCTGGGGTACTTTTCGCTTAGGAACGTATTGACGAAAGAGCGACAAGAGAGTCTGGTTGAAAGACTGTACAACATCATTCACATCACCATTTTCCAAAAACGACCAGTTGTTTAGTTGTAAGGCTTGGTTTAAACCAGCAAAATTAGCTCGGTTGAAATCAAATTCTCTTCCATCAGGGACGTCGGTGTATCTCACTAGTGACGGGCATTTGCTATTGACATGTATAGGAGGATGAAAAGAATCGGCATTCACTAAGGCTTCCAGTACTTGAGAGACCTCACACTGACTAATCGCATTGCAGCCAACAAAAATCAGGTCCAAAGTTCTGTTCAAAGAGTTCGTCACATAGTTCATCTGCTTCCTGTCAAGTATTGCCATTCCATCGATGCGTGCTGAGTTAGCAGGAGTGGATGAAGATTCCGTGGGATCAATAAATAACCGTCCTAAGTGACATCGCTTCCAAGATCGCTTATCAGCTAGTTTCAAATCGGCCAGCCATCGTACATGTTTCTCCGGCATCCTTATAAATTGACATGAATACATTGGGTACGTATATTTTACTTCATTAAGTCAACAGTCACATGAAGTTTAGAAAGTATCAGAATATGTGGTTCTCATGGTAACGGGTGTCCACTAAATAATGAGAACGAAAAGAATGGGTCAGGAAAAAAATACCAGTGAAGTTTTGTTCAAACTGACTTATTTTATTAAAAGGGTCAACTTAAATCTTCAAACTAAGTTTAGTGAATATTGTCATATGGTCCGTGGGCCGCCGTGCGGCGCAGCTTAGTCGTTATGCTGGAACATGACCGTTGGACGGCAGCCACATCGATTTTTCGGATGCAGCTTTTGATCCTGTTGGTAAGTTGCTTGGTGTTCTTGGCCTTCCAATTATCCTTGTGTACCATGGAGCTCAAAAGACCGAAGAAATCCTCGATAGGACGGCACTGTGGCAAATTTGTCGGATTCCGGTCTTTTGGGACATATGGTATATTTTGGCTCTCCAAAAACGTTAGCGTTTTTTTTGCGTAGTGCGATGATGCCTTGTCCGGCCAAAACACGTATTTGCCATCCGAGTGATGTTGTTTAAGAAATGGGATGAGTATTTTCTGCAAACACTCTCTTTGGTACACCTCCTGGTTGATGGCCAAACCGCTTGGTTTGAACCACGGCTTCGAAATACCCTTATCGGATATTACGATGTATAACATAACCTTCGATTCAAATTTGTGCTTGAACTTATACATTACTTTTGGAGGAGTAGTAGATTTGTCCTTAGTGTAGAATCGGTCGTTTCCCGGTATCTGAGACTTCGAAAGAGGAAAGTAGCTTTCGTCGTCCAGAACGAAAGATTTTCCGCCGTAATTCCGAGTCATCCAGCGGCATTGGGATTTCACGGTTTGAATCTGCTCATCTGTGTACTCTGGGATCTGGTTTTCTTTCTACACACTATTCCTTCTTTCTTTAGCATCTTGCAGATGAGTGACTTCGAACAATGGAACTTTCGGGCTGCTTCCCGTTGACTTACCGAATCCTTGTTGTTGAACATGCTGCGCAGCGAGCGGAGCGTTTTCTCATTCATTATTTTCGCTGGACGGCCGCAACCTTTCTTCCGGGTTACTCTCATGCATGCCAGGATACGGTATACGGTGGATACCGGAACTTTTTCACGACAAAAATGGTCCACCGTGTATTTTTTTCCACGATCTTCGTTCGCTTGAAAGAATTGTACAACGCGCGCGCGCAGTTCTTCCTGTTTCGACGGCATGCTGAACACGACTGAACATGTTAGAGTGAAATAAGAGTGTATGAAAATTTTCTGGAGAGTGCAACGATTCATTCATCTAAAGTGACATTTCTATGCGGCCGTTTTTGTTCTGATGGAAAAGTATTGAAATCATTCTCATTTTTTAGTGGACACCCGTTAGTAGTGCTAAAAATTGTCATCCTAAAATAATAGCGTGTTGGATGAAATACGGCTTGAAATTCGCACAAATTTCAAGGAACTGATCGAGGCTGTACCGAAAACTCCAGTTTCTGTTCCAAGTGTAACGTTTTTTGGGCCCTCTAAGAGGAAACGTGAGAACGACGGGAAATTTGAACCGACTTCGAAAAGGACATCGCAACTCCGTCGTGGCACTGACTGTTCAGGGCAATCTGCCCGTTCTAACAATACCCGAGACAGGATCAAACAATCCGAATACTTCGACCAACACAGAGACGAACGTCATAATGGACCAATAACGATGAACGAAACTGCTTACAATACCTCGACTTGTCCCGAATTCTCGAATGAAACCGACCTGCAATATTTAACGGTATACTATCAAAATGTGAGAGGCATTCATACTAAAACTAACGAGCTCTTTCAGAAGCTTCCTGTCTGTGAATACGAAGTGATGATTTCGATTTTGGACGTCGCTACTTTCCGGAACTGAATAACGCTCTCATGGACGTCGATTGGATTGAAATGTTTTGTGCAAAAGATACGGTTGAAACGGTACGTATGTTTTATGACAAATTGTACGATATTATGGAGGAATATGTTCCACGTCGAACAAGTAGGCCTCATTCGTTTAAGCAACCGTGGTGGACAACTGAGTTGCAGCATCTCCGTAACATTTTGCGAAAAGCTCGTAAACGCTATTTTCGAACACGGACTACTGTGAACCGGATCAATCTACAGTCGCTCGAAAACCATTACGCCAATTGCCAGGACGCTGCTTTTCATTGCTATATAAGAATATTGGAGCAGACAGCGAAACAGAACCCGTCATCCTTTTGGTCGTATATTCGAAGCCGTAAGCAATCGAACCGGATCCCTACCGACATGACTTTTAAAGAAACTTTGGCCGATTCACCTCACGAGCTAGCTAATCTGTTTGCCGATTTATTCGAAAATGTGCACATTCAAACGTCACCAACTTCTTCCGCTGACAGTCTTAAATCCTGTCCTGCTTGTAACGTTGGGCGTTGTATAATATTTTTTGGTTCAGGTTCATTCGCTTGAATTATTTGAAGCTATTATGAGTTAGGTTAAATTAGGTTTGATAAGTTTTGAATCGTATATCGAATGTAAATATTGACAAGATAGGTTAGGTTAGACTCGCTACAAATTTACCGGCAACGATACCGGCTGGAGAACAGAAGTTATCGCGTAGTTTCGGAAGTTTTTTGCTAAATAAGTGAACCGTTGTTTCTGAGAGTTACATACCGAAGTTAATTTTAGTATACGTAGTCTCCGGTCTGTGAGACCGGCAAAGCGATATCTTTTCGAGATACGCCGTTTGTTAAACGTACCAAAACAGCGCTCAGGCGCTTTTTGTGTACGGGCTGGAATTTGAGATCCACGCATTTGGGTTTCTGTGTCAACGATCATCACCAACTTTTGTCCGTGGAGCACGGATCGCACAAGTTGAGCTCGGGAGTCCGCTAAGGCCCGCCTTTCGAGGTAACTAAACGGAGGGGAGTGAAGTTCGCAAGCCTACTGTGCGAAATTTCACCCGACGGTTGCCAATAATCCGTCATAACTCCACAAATAGTTACAACCCCTGTGGAAAGGTTACCGAGTGCGCGGTTTAGTGATCCGTAGTCAAGTGTCGGACACTAAATAGGACCTTATCCGAAATATAGGAGTCTAGCTTAACCCCGCTCGGTCATAGCGGAAAGGTATGCGAAGCCGGGTCGCTTGGGAAAGCGGGCTTCTATATTGAGGGAGACGGTCAGTTCCGGACGCTCTCGACGAATATCAAATCGGAAGCTTTCCGTCCAGCCGCCACTCCCTCCGCATCTGTAATTCGGCCATACTCCCCATTTCAGCTGAGACAGCGGTCAAGTTTCGATCCCGCCATCATCAACGGGATTCGTCATCATTTACATCGTTGTTGCCGCCAAGGTTGCCGCCATCTAAGTCGCCAGTACCCCTGTCTTCGAGAACACACCGAAAACCTGCGCAGGTATGTGAAAACTTTTATACATGGCCATGGTTGTTTCCCAGTGAATATTTCCCGTAACTGAATGTTCTGTCCAACCCAAATGAGTCGCGAATAACCGGGAAATAAATGTATTTGATTATTTTATGATTTGAAGCACTGAGTTGAATTTCTTATTCGTTTTGGGCAGTTCCGATAGAATTGACTCCTCCTAAAATCCGTTTTCGTTTTCAGTTACATTGTTTGTTTCAATATCAGGCTTCTCTTCTCCCGTTCCGGTTAGCTCATTCGGATTGAGCGAGTTTAAATTTGGGTTTTTTTTACTTAGGTTCAGAGGGGGAAATCAAGCAGGATTTATTGGATTTTTTCTATTTAGCGGTTACTTCAATTGTGTTTGATTGTGTTCAATTGTGTAACGGTTTTTCGTGACGGTCGCAATATTTTAGATTTTCATTTGACACCCTACCCTTGCCGTAAGACGTAGTCTACGTCGAAATGCACTTTTTTCGAATGGTGATGATAAAAAGCTAAGACAGATGCATTTGATAAATTTTCCATGGAAGGTAATTATTCAAGTTTACTTACAAAACAATTCTACGCCCTTGCGACCGACCTTCCAGCAGCTGACTGGCACATTCACCATAGCGGACAAAAACATGCAAGTAGGTATGTTTTAGGGTTCTTTCGTCGTTTTATTTATCAATCCCTCCTCAATTTTCGCGACAAATATGTTGGAGTAAATCTTACGCTTCAGGTTGGCCCAGAAATTTTCGATGGGACGCAGCTGGGGGACGATGGGCGGGTTTGTTGACTTGGGTACCACATCGATTCAGCCGCTCCATCTTCACCAACGATCGCTTCGAGTAGTGGGCTGACGCCAGATCCAGGCAGAACACCGCGTCTTTTCCCTTATGGTATTTTTTGATGAACGAGGCAACTTCCGGCCGGCATTTCGTACTGTAAATTTTCCCGTTCACGACCAGTCCGGAGCGAAAGAAGAGCGGCTTTGACATTCCCTTCACGCGGATTGTCAGCCACAGCAGCACCTTCTATGGGAACTTGGTGTGTGAAATGAACTTGAAATGAAATACGAAGTGCCCTGCCAGTCATTGCCATCCAGGGTGAGATAGGTCTCGTCGTCAATAACCACCGCCACGTCGCGATTCTCGGGGAAAATCGAGTTGACCATCTTATTCAGCCGCTGTGTCATTGCCTGCAGTTTCGAAACCAATGGACGCAACTTCCGCTGCTTGACATGTATGTTCGTTTTTGCAGGTGCTTTTTCGCCGGTTGAATCGACCTCCCGGCTAAGCGCATGCAGCGATGTAGCCATTTTTTCCTCGGTCGTTCTCTTTACCATCCTTTCTAGCTTCTTGTCACTCAGGGTCGTCGGCCGTCCGGAACCATGTTTTGTTTTGATGCTCTGATTATAGTCTAATAGTGCAAAGGTGTTGTAGATGCCGGAACAAGCGTATCCGGCGTCTACAAAGTGCCGCACGATGTCCATTTTCGACGCGGTGGGGTTCCGTTCTTTGAACGTGCACACTTCTGAACGGAGTTACTTCACTGTTTTTGCCATCTCGGTTTAGGCACCTTTTGAAAGGTTCTGGTCTCAAAAATCCATTGGAACAACAACACAAAACTGGTTCCGGTATCATTGTCCTTCGGCAGCCTGCAATAAAGGGAAGGAAGTTTTAGTTTGGCTGTGTCCATAGAAATGCATAAAAAAAATAGAAGAGTCATTGTAGCGGATTAGCGTTTTGACCGAAGTATCCCAGTGCGCAATGAATTGTCTTTTGCAATTATCATATTAGTTCCAAATTGTGCTGCAGAGATGGAGTTTCAGTCTATTTTTGCCAAATGAAGCTCCAGAGACTTGCCACTTTCGGCCATTTTTGCCAAATGAAGCTCCAGAGACTTGCCACTTTCGGCAAAGTTGTTTGGAATAAAAATATGTAGTCATTTGACATTACCAACTAAACTCCAGATTTTTTCTCAGATATTGCTCTGCAGTTTATCTTTGTAAAGTGAGGCTATAGAAAGTTGAAGTCTTCGGCAATAGTTTTGACTAAATGGCAAATTATTATTCGTTCTGAAGGTACTAAACAACTTTGCCACAGACGGCCACTCTCTAGAGCTTCATTTGACAGAAATAGACTACTGTACAATCTGGAACTAATCTGATAGCCAAATGACTGCATTTAGTATACTGAACAACTTTACCGCAATCGACTACCCTCTAGAGCTTCATTTGGCAAAGATAGATTGTAGTTCCATCTTTGCGGCCATATCTGATAACATTATTATGACAAAAGATGACATATTACACACCAAAAAAACTATGCCTAACACGGCAACTCTCTCAAGCTTCATTTGGCAAAGATAGACTGCAGTTTCATCTCTGCTGAAAGATCTGGAACTGATATGATTACGACAGAAGACGACAAATGTTGCATTAAGAAACTTTGCCAAATATGGCAACTCTCTAGCGCTTCATTTTATAAAGATATACTGCAGCGCCATCTCTGCGGCATGATCTGGAACCGATGATAATTTCAAAAGACGACAAATAACATACTGCGAAACTTTGTCGAAGACGGCAATGTTCACACATTGAAATCAAAACCTTCTTCCCTTTGTAGCAGATTTATGGTAATCAATGTTACTGGAACCAGGTTTTTCTACTATCAATTGAGACCATAACCTTTCAAATGGGGCATATGCATTGTGTCTAGAGAGGGTTGAAACCCGGCGCAATATTGACCATAATGTCTTATGTGTCAGGTTTTTTAATACCCGAGGAAGGTTATAGAAGAATTGGGATTAGGGCAGACAAACAATGCAAAATACACGAACCTACAAAAGCAAACAAAAAGAATAGGGTTATTAGATGTCATGAACTCCTTCGCCGGCACGGTGATTCGTTCATTCTTTTTTCAGATGAGATAAACATTGTGTTACAACCAAGCATGGGAAAAATCGGTTCACTTAGCGCTAATCTTAACTCACACGCATAAACATTCAGAAGTGATCGTTACCACGTTTAAATTAGTCCGATTCTGTTCATTACTATTCTGCTTTCATTCTATTCGTAGAAAACAGAATTGAGAAAAACTGGCAGCCGATTTTTGGAAACCGCAAATGGATTTTCCAACAGAATTCTGCCCCTTCACATTCAGCAAAAGTTGCGCAGGCCTCGAGGAAGAACAATTCTGGTCGACGTCTTTGCCAGACGTAAGCCCATTGGACTTACCCTTTTGAGGCATTATGGAAGAAAACGTCAGGAAGTCCAAGTTAATAGCCATTGAGAAATCTAAAGCATCTTTGCAGAAAATATGAAATTTGATTAATGAACAAGAGACGCGTGCCGCTTGTAATGATTTCCTTGAAAGGTTCTAAGCAATCATTAAAGCAAAAAGTGACAGAATTGAACTCCAAGTCTTTCCTGTTTTACCTTAATATGTTAGTAAGAGTTATCCAAAAGAACCAATAATAAATTTCATTTCAAATCAAAGCAATGACGTTTTATTTTCACCTAATTGGTCCAACCCTCTGGAGACAACGGACTACTCATAAGCCCCATACTATTGATAAAATTGTTGACTGGATCGGGAGAATTGAATCCTCAATTAGTGACACTCGGCATATGCCTGAAAGACGGATACCACAGACCAATCTAATATACAGCGTTGCCTGATAATTCATGTTTATTTTCTGTTTTTTTTGTGTGTGTGAGTTTGCTTTGAAGGAAACGGTTTAAGCATAAATAAACATGCTTCCCGATGGCGCCAACGTCGAATGCTCTTTAATTTTCAAATCATCTCTAGAACTCAGAGAGCGCTGCATTGTGGGATGCTCACGCGCATCCGTTGATAAACAAACAAAACTGCTGTAACGCCTGGCCTGTGTTTTGCATCGAACCATACAGTGAGAAAATCCAACTGACATCAACTCACCAGTGAGCTAGACACGAATCGGTTCTATCTTCGGTATGTTTACCTCTCTTGAGCACCAAAAACGCATATGAAACCTCTCCAGTCTTCTCAGTCGCGATTCACATCGTCAACATACAACATGTGACCTTCCAGTTCGCAAAATATACGCAAATATACGTCGTTTCCCAATGTGCTTGAGGACATAACTCCTATGCCTGCACTTGACCGCATCCGTCCCAAAACAAATCTCACATTCAATAATTCAGAATAAAATAATCATTTGCAGTGAAAGATAGCGGCGCAAGAATCTGAGCGATTTCTACGAGCCGGAAGAAAAATTTAAACCACTTCCGTTGCGGAACAACAGGACATCGTCGTCGTCCTTATGACGCCGCACTCGGTCGGTTTTAGGCTCCCAGCCGTTGTGTGTTCCCGATAAATAATAGTTAATTATTCAGCACCATTTATTCAATGAATGGTTAGTGGTGAACGAATCCATTTAAATTTCATCATAATGTGTATTTATGGAAAATCGCAGCACAGCCGATAAACGGCACCGTGCTTGTGTTGGCTGGATTAAGTACGATTTGCAGCGCACGAATGCCAGAGGGTTTTGCGGGATAGACTGCAAATTAACCGGAATGGAATATGATTTTTCTCCACACCAATCACGGTGCGTTGGACGGGTGGGAAATGAACCTATGGAAATGAAAAATTTATAGAACTTTAAAAAGGGAATTAAGATATTTTTTATGGCTCTGGTGGGAGAAATGGCTCATCGTGTGTGCGTCAATGCGACTGTTTAAGAGCTATTTTCAACACGTTACGAAGTAGTGGCAATGTGCTAAATAGTTGAATAATTTGATTTATTTTTAATTAATTTGTGAAATTCTGCAGCATACCATATGGGATGTGAATGTCGGTAAGGACAGATTTGTTGTATGGTTCAGTTGAAATCTCTGTCTCACAGCGATTACAACAAAAACAACAACAATTACCGCTAGAACCGAGTATGATGTAACCAGTAATATTCACACTCAATCAATCACTGTGCGAGTCGCATTCAGAACGCGAATTAGAATGCCAGACATCAGTTTATTTGCAAGAATGCAATAGGTTTGAAAATGACTTTTAAATATATACTGGCACTAATTAATGAACATTGAACATTGAAAATTCACAAAATTGCCACTAAATTATTAAACACGGTGTAAACGAAAAAATACCAATTCGCACTTGAAAAACTCAAAATAGCAATAAAAAATAGATTATTCACTTGCAATTATTCAATAGTGACCGGTAAAACTTTCAAAAGCAATGAAAATTAGTATAAACGCAATAATAAGCTGATAGTTTTCCGTCATAATAATAAGTTTTAGCGGTAAACATGTGACAAAAAGTCTTCAAATTTTTCAAATCTTTCCAATTGAAACTAAAAAAAAATCTTTTAATTTTTTTTCTAATGTTTTAATTTTTTATTGCGATTTTGTGGAAAGAGTTGAAGTGTTTTGTCACATGTTTACCGCTATAGAACTTGTTATTATGACGGAAAACTATTGGCTTATTTTTCCCTCAATTATCTCCTGCGTTTTTTTAAGTTTTACCGGTCACTTTTGAATTGTGAAGCTGAATTATCAATTTTTTATTGCTATTTTAAGTTTTTCAAGTGCAGATTGTTATTTTGTTGGCTAGTGTTCAGTCATTTAGTAAATTTGACTATATTTTATTGCTATTTTTTCCATTTTTATTGATGTTTTATCATCCTGCCGTTTGAAAATGCCGAAATAAAAAAAATCAGTGGGGTTGCGTTTAAAACACGAACGGTTGACAAAGACTACGTTAAACCATTTGACTAGTTTCTTTAGTTTCGTAGCAAAACATTGCAACCCAGGTACTCTGAAAATTTATTTTCGTAAATTAGCTTCCATGCGTTTCGTAAACATGGATTTTGTACATAGAACAAATGTCTCGTACACTGTTTGGAAATATCCATAATGCTTTTATGTGGGGAAAATGCTATCATCACACCTTTTTGTATAATGCACGAAATGAATATCGAGAAGACCAGCCAATCGCTACTTTTCTTTTATCGTACTAATGCATGTAGGTGTTGCCGCTAGGATGGGCGGGAATAGTTTATTTATCTTAAAATAAAAATTAAAGCGTTGTCGAGAGTTACTATGACCATTCTAATTATTCTTCCTTACGAGTCATTATGGTCTTGTGAGATCAACTACAAATTCAATGGCAGCTCTTCTCAAAAATACAGGATCGAAAACCCATGTCAGAAACTTAAAAAAAGCGAGACAACTTCACGTGGTTGCGCTTTTTACCCTTCTTACACCAAAAGAAGAGGTATTAAGATCAACTTGAAAACTCGACTTTTTATCCGAGTCCCAAATGGCCGAGTTAAATATACCATTCGACTCAGCTCGACGAACTGAGCACATGTCTGTGTGTATGTATGTGTATGTGTATGTGCGTGTGTGTATGTGTGTGTGCGTTACAAATAATGTCACATCGGTTTCTCAGCCATTTGTGAACCAATTTCAGTTCTGTTGACGACATATGAAAGCTACAACATTCCCATAGATCACTATTGATTTTTTTCATTTGGACATTTCGTTACGAAGATATGAACGAAACAGTACTTGACGGTCTATTATAATAGTAATCAAACAGTTTAGTCTCCGAATAAATACTGAACTATTTGTGTACCGATTTATGTTTTGTTAGCGCCAAATCTTCAAATAACTGGTCAAAATTTCATTATGATTGGATAATCCTTCATGGAGATATGACCAAAACAATACCTGAGAGCACATAATTGTGAAATGAAAATATACTCGTTGCAGTGCAAAACCAAACAAGACCAATCACACCAATCGATGCCGCTTGCATTCCATTGTTTCGCATCTGGTGCGTTGTATAGCACTGAACTAGCCACATTATGCGACTCTATTGAATCAGAGCAGCATCGAGTTGGCTCGAGGGGTCTGGTTTTGAACTGCAACGAGTATATTCGAAAATTACACAAAGTCTCCTTTACTATAACTACACAATTTTCAACGAACACGTCCCAAGTAACAATTCAAATGCAAATTGGTTTTATTCATGTTTTATGGTAGTTTTATCAAAGCATTATGGAGATCATCTGGTTTTATCAGGGCATTTTTCCAAGTTAAGTTGGTTTTAATTGATTAACAGTTCTTAAGAGTGATTAAAGAACACTTGAAGAAACCTCCATAAAACTACATCATTTATAAGTGTAATTCACCTTATAATTAAGTTTATAAGATACTTGAGTCCCCTCTCAAGACATCGATTCGCAACTTTCATAAAACCTGATAGAAGTTTTGAGAAAGTTTGATGACATTCTTCTTTAAGATAAATGTATCTTGAAAATGCTGCCATAAAACGCTCTTAGAACCATTTGGTTTCAAATAAGAGCACATACTCTTGAGAAAGAACATTATGTGAAAAATAAACAAACTGGACAATGGACGCAGATAGGTGAAAGAAAATATAAAATAGTGGATCGTTCAAGCGTAAATTCAATAAAAACCTATCCAATATATTCAATACTCCTTCATCTCAGCCACCAACGACAATTTTTTTTACCATTGCTAGATTCCTTGGATTCGCAGCCTTCTGAGACTAACTTATCAGAAGAGGTCTATGCGTTCATGTGTCCTATTTTTTTAACGAATCAAGTTAATGCAATTGCAATGTGTCATGCAGTTAAAAACCGAGAATCATAACTCATGATTATTGATTTTATGCCAGTTGTGCAAGTTAGACCTAACGTCCCAGGTAGTACGTTATCGCCATGTGTTATCAGTATGTCCACCACGGTTAATCTAAGAGTTGGAAGTAGGCGCTTGAGTCGCTCAGTGATTTACTACATAGCGCACTTCATCCGACGTTAGGTTTAGCATATAGAATCAAGAGGAAAAATCATGTTTAACTCAACTGATGTTTCAGCCTTCAGGTAATATTTATTATCTGTTATTCTTCCCAAAACCATTGCTAGCATATTCGAGTTAAATTTTCTTTTTGTTTTTTTTTTGTTTTTATCGACTCACATGCTGGTGAGTTAAAAATATTAAATTATATGCTGAAATTATGACTAAGAACAACAATTATGCATAAGGAGTGTATCGAAAAGTAGTTATAAACTTCCAAATAATAAAATAGGCATGAAAACATGGTTAAAATTAACATACTATTTCAGTTTATTATAGCTTAACATGTTTACAAAAGATCCAAACGGAAAAACTAGTCATCATGTTCATTTCTGTAGAATGCCCGTACCTTTGATTTGACACCTGGCATCAAATTCTGCACAGTGACCTTTGTGCACTTCCTGGATGCCGCTGCCCAATTTTTCTTAAAATCGGTCATGTTTTGGGACACTGTACCATCCTTCTTAAATATACGCTTGACTATTGCCCAATAGCCTTCGATCGGTCGCAACTGAGGGACAGTTTGGTGGGTTGATGTCTTTTTCTACGAACTTGATGTTATTCTCCGTCAGCCACTGTAGAGTGGATTTGGCGTAATGTGCCGATGCCAAATCTGGCCAGAAGAGAGGAGGGGACTGGTGTTTTCTATACAATGGTAGCAACCTGTTCTTCAAACATTCCTTTTGATAAATCTCAGCATTTATAGTTCCTTTTGTATAGAAAATTGAAGAACACAAGTCACATGTGCAAATAGCTTGCCAAATGAGCACCTTCTGACCGAATTTCTCCATCGCAACAGTCGTATCTGCGGTTGGCACACGTTCCCAACAGATTTAGTATAAAACTGCGGCCCCGGTAGCGTTCTTGAATCTTCTTTAACGTATGTTTCGTCATCCATCAAAATGCACTGGTCGACATTGTCCAAAATGCAGCTGTACAGCTTTCGAGCCCTGGTTTTGGCACGAGACTTTTGTTCCGGAGTTTGTTTGGGCACTTTCTGCTTTTTGTACGTCTTCAAGTCATTCCTGCGCTTGATTCGTTGAATCATTCCGATGCTGGTCCTGAACTTCTTGGCTAGATCGCGATTAGAGGCAGATTTGTTCCGTTGAATATAATCCACAACTTTTTGGTCCAAATCGGGGTTGCTGGAGCCGGGTTTCCGGCCACTTCTTGGTAAATCCTTGAGGAGCACTCCTTACCAAACTTTTCGATGATGCGTTTTACACTTGCCGGGTGAACATTTACTCTTTTCGCAATCTGGTTGTAAGTAACACCTTTTCGGTGCACCAAGTGTGCAGAATTTTTCTTTTTAGTCTCAAATTCAATTCGCGACATTTTGAATACAACTTTATCAACGGAAATGAATGAACCGAATAATCATTTTTGACATGTAAACAAAGCAAATGGCACCCACACGCTAAAAATATATACAGTAGTTTATGCGTAATAACGCATCGAATGTTTATAACTACTTTTCGATACACTCCTTAGGCACTTTTGATTTGCATCGTCACATTTTCTTTGTTTATGATGTGCCTTTTTCACACTAATTTTATGGCTATCTTACGAAAAACTTGTTTACCTTGAGCAATTCAAACAAGTTTTATTCAAGCGTAACTCTATCTTTTTTCAAGAGTACAACAAATAAAGATGAACTTATTGCGCTTCTCAAAAATCTTGTTAGTCTTGTGCAAGAAATATAGGTTTTATTAGCGTTTTATGGTAGTTTTCGATAAAACCACTAGAAAAATGGCGAGCGTGGCTAATCTGAATTCCCTCGGAACGGTAGCCATTTTCATAAGTATGCAAACAAAACTCTCATTTTTCCAATGGTACGAACAAGCAATGCTGTTTAAAATTCATTTTGAAACATAAAATGGATTGTAGACACAATTTATTCAAAATCTAACAATTTATCAGCCTTGTCACCTAATAGTTGAATTTTCAACTATTTTTTAATTTTTAAATAAGTCAATGTTCTAGCAATAATTCGGAGGCGCATTAAAATTTTAGAATTTTTATGTTATAAAACACCAAGAAACTGAATGTCGTATGAAAAATTCATCAATTGCAGGCAAAAAACAGATGCATTTATGGTCAATTTTACAATTAATTTACATTCGTATCCACTTTGGAAGAGAAATATAGTAGCTTCCACTCAATTATAAACAAAAAAATCTCCATTCAGCAGAACGAATCGAAAATGAAATCTTCGAAGCATATTTGTGATGGACTGGAAGTGTTCTTAAAGAGAAAAATCATAAAACTTTCAACACTTGTGGTAGTTTAATCATAGTTTTAAGAATGTCTTGAGTGTCATTACAAGTATGTACCGATAAAACTCTCAACTTTTAAGCGAACCTTGGGAAATAGTCTTGAGAACCTCCTGCAGTATGGGCCTTTTGGATCTTAAGAGGTTTTCCAAGAATATCTAGTTTTATGCGTGGTTTTATCAAATGAGACTTGAAAACTTCTTCAAGTGTACCTTAAAATTGAATTTGTTACTTGGGCTGGGATGGTGGACCAACTTTTTTTAGTTGTTAAACATAGCATGCGGCATATCAAACTTCGTGATTTAGCATAACTAGAGTGAGGATGTAATGTTAGCCTAGCTCCTTCGATCCTGCCTATGTACCAAATGTTGTTATTAATTTAGCGATAATCAACAAAATCATGTTACTATTAGCATGATAGATGTAATCGAAGCAATTGAGACAATATTAATCATCTTATAGTTGTTCACTTCCGCATAATTTTCGGTTTCTTGTACTTTTGGGGCATCATGATTTCACTCGTTAAGCTGTACAGATGATCTTAACAATCTTCAAGTGATCTAAATTCGGCTTAATTGAATCGAAAATGCAAGTAATGCAGCCTGGATGTACAAAAAATAGTTACACGTTACAAACTAACTGTTCACATAGCTAAACTAACATTGACTTTACAAGAAAATCGTAGACCCAATGTTGGGGACATATTTATTTATATGTTCCCAGCTATGGCCTGTTGTATCAATAACGTAGTAAAAATGTTGTTATTGGAAAAATTGCAAGTGGAAATGCATGAATTTGTGGATGTTCATATTCAAGTGGCTCATCTAAACACAAATCGAAGAGACAAAGTCATTGCATAGTGAATTATAATATTTTCATTATTGAATGGCTGATAAATCATATATGAACATGATTTAAGTGTTTCGAGGCAGTTTTAATTTAGTTTGTGTTGTGAATTGTTGTATTAAGTAAATCCAGTACAGCTTACAATGCCTTAATTCATAAAATAAAAAAAAACGTACAAAGACTGCATTTAGTAATAAATCCAACGAATGGGACGAAGTTGCATCCCTGAATAGATCCAATTTGGTGCTTATAGACCGACATTAAATCCACATCTCTCGAAAATCTATGGCATTATAAAAATAGTTGTGTAACTTCTAGTGATACATGCTACCAAATGTCTTATCAAACTTATCTTTGCAGACGTATAACTAGTTGAATCTCGCTTACAGATTCAAAACTTTATGAGTTGTAATGAAAAATGTGATCGCTGGTTGCATGATAGGCTGAGTCAAGGGACGCATACCCTAGGTCATCAAAAGACATTTTGAAAATTTCTGACCATACTGCCCACTACAAGAAGCTCTGCAGGATCCGAGTTCCTCCGGAAAAGTGGCCATATTCAAATCTTTTCCAAAACCTGGCTTGCGACGTATCAAACTTCATGATTTTGCAAAATTTTATCTTCGGAGGACATTTTCAGGGTTCCTGACTATATTGGCCACTTAAGAAGCTCTTGCGAGATCCGAGTTCCTCTGGGAAACAGGGCATATTCTAATCGTTATCGAAACCAGGCTTGCGACATATCAAACTTCTTGATTTTGCAAAACTTTGCATTCGGAGGACATTCTTTGAATTTTCTACCATATATCTAACCAAATCGTTTTCCAGGAAACTTTATCGTACTGCTTATGCTCGTAGGATAGATTGAAAGAAGAAGACCTCGCCTCAGTTTTGTAATCCGTCCGTCCTCTTCGTACTCTTTTTTTGATTTTCGTTACGCTTTGGTGCACTAAAATGTGCGTGTCTTTTCCAGCTCGACAGAACCATTTTTGTAGAAAACTACTAGCCGAGACAACCATAGTTAGAAGAGCTTATGTTACAACAAATATTGTGGTTTTGCAGTTGAAACATAATTTTCGTTTTTGTTTTGTTCGATAGTGCGAATTATTTTTGTGCAAAATTTTGAATGACTCGAGATCTGATAATATGAGCATCGCGGATCCTGCCTGGTCGGAAAAGGATATTGATCCATATTGATCCAAAGACAAAGTTTTGCAGAAGCATTAAATTTGATATGTCACAAGCCAGATTTTGGAAACGATTTAAATTTGGTCTCGTAGGGCCACTCCAAGTGGTCAGTATGGTCAGACACCATAAAAATGTCCTCTGAAGACTAAGTTTTGCAAAAACATGAAGTTTGATATGTCGCAAGCCAGGTTTTGGTATCAATTTCCAGGAGGAATCCGAATTCTGCAGGGTCTCCCTAAGTGCCTAGTATGTTCAGGAATCTTTACAACGTCCTAGAAAGACCTATTTGTGCAAAACCATAAAGTTTGATATGTTGCAAGCCAGGTTTTGGAAGAGATTTGAATATGGCCACTTTCCCGGAAGAACCTAGATCCCGAAGGGGCTCCCCATGTGGCCAGTATGATCAGAAATTCACAAAACGTCATTTCATGACCAAGTTTTGCAAAATCATAAGGTTTGATATGTCGCAAGCCTGGTTTCAGTAACGATTTGAATATGGCCTCTTTCTAGGAGGAACTCGGATCTCGCAAAAGCTTCTTAAGTGGCCAATAATTAGGAATCCTCAAAATGTCTTCTCATGAGCTAGTTTTGCATAATCCTGAAGTTGGATATGTCGCAAGCCAGGTTTTGGAAAAGATTTGAATATGGCCACTTCTCCGGAGGATCTCGGATCCCGCCGGGCCTCCTAAGTGGCCAGTATAGTCAGAAATTCTCAAAACGTTTTCTCATGACCTAATTTTGCAAGATCCTGAAGTTTGGTGTGTCGCAAACCAGGTTTTGGCAACGATTTGCCTCCTCTTTCCGGAGGAGCTCGGATCCTGCAGGGCCTCTTTTAGTGGCCAGTATGGTCAGAAATCCTCAAAATGTTTTGCTAAATCATGAAGTTTGATATGCCGCATGCCATGTTTTGCTACTAAAAATATTTTGTCCACCATCCCAGAACAGGTACTTACCCCAATACTCCCACCTTGGAATCCGAAACTACGGTTGTTTTCGGAAAAACCAGTGTAGATTTATAAATAAGGATAATTTTGGGATCTATTACAAAAATTGCATCAAAATCCGATAGCTAACGATGGAGTATCATAAATTTTAAATTTTAAATTTTCTGTCTCAGAGGGGTTGGGGACGTATATACATGTAAAACTATTTCAGTTATTGTCAAATTTCCATTTGACCCATAATCTTGCCACAAGGCATAGTCTGATCAAAATAGCGTAGGGGTGGTCCTAATATATCGTTACACCAGCATTAGAAAGTATATATGTTAGAAAATTTGAAGTTGGCAATGGTTGCTATGCTGTCTTATGGCCCTTTCACTTCTTTGTTAATATTTATCAAGCAGGCATCAACCAGCAATACTTGAACCACATTAGCTACAGTTATTGGCAGATTTTGCCAAATGTTCCGACCTCCGTAACCACGTGAGCATTGATAACGGCAACAACGGGGGCCGGAGATGAGGGTGTCTGGACGATGCAGAGGTGTCTGGATACAGAAGTGTCTGGGCGAAGGTGTCTTTCCAGACGCCTGGAAAATTCAGACCCTAGAGTTGCAATCAACGACAGGGAAGCCACCTAGGGATCCATCGGCATTTGGGCCTATATTGGATACAGGGGGAAGGTGCTCGAGAGGGTAATCCTCGACAGACTCATAAAATACACGGAAGCTGTCTGTCGGCGGTCTGTCTAACAACCAGTTTGGCTTCCTTAAAGGAAGTCGACGGTGGATGCCATTCTGTCCGTCACCAAGACGGCTGAAGTGGCAATCCAGCACAAGAAGCGAGAAGTCAGCTTTTGTGCAGTGGTCAACCTTGACGTTAGAAATGCGTTCAATAGCGCCAGTTGGGTGGCTATCACCAACTCGCTCCCTACGCCTTCAGGTTCCTGGGTACCTGTTCAAGATTTTGGGAAGCTTTTTTCAGAATCGGGTACTGGTGCTGTTGAGGTGGCCAGAAACGTGTTTAGATCATCGCAGGTCCCAAGGTTCGATCCTGGTCGGTGCTATGGAATACGATGTACGATGAGATTACGGCTTAATCTCCCAAACGGGGCGAAGATTTTGGTTTACGGATGACACCACCTTAGAGATATGTGGTGAATCCATCGAAGAGGTAAAGCTCGGCCTCCAGTCATTGGCATTGTGGAGAGATGGATAACTTCCAGAAACGTAGCTAGCTGATCATAAGACTGAGGTTACGTTTGTTCACAGCTGTAAATCTGAGCAACATGCGACGATTATTGCAGGTAGCAGAGTTACTTGGAGTTATGATCGACAATAAGTTGTCATTAGCCACGGCGATTACGCCTGCAGGAAAGCTTCGGCTATATCAGCATTGTGTCGAAAGCTCGGCGGTGCGGGAGTAAGCGTAAGCTCCGACCAGTGTCACCCTGTCCATACTTAGTACGACGGTCCGGAATCGATCACCAGCATGGATTATACCAGAGTAAGCTAGAGAACACGCACAGGTGGTCTGGCAATAAGCATTGTCATTAAAGGGGACGTAGAATGCTTCGAGCAACGTGGAATAAGAGGTGTTCGAAAGACCGCTAGAGCTGCAGCTATGGTTATCTGGCAAAGGGAAAGGAACAACTCTGCAAATGTCGAAGGACCCATCGACTAATCCCGGAACTGTCTGGGTAGATCGGTAGGCGACACGGTTAAATGAACTTCCACTTAACCGCTGCTATAGACAATATATGCACAAATATGGGCATGCACAGTCCTCCGCATACACCAAGCGCACGGGAGTTGAGGAGACAACGGGACATGTGTTCTTCGTATCTCCTTGCTTCGACGGCCAAACTCCCAGCATCTGTTAAAAATCGCAGCAAGGTGTCGGAAAAAAAATTCAGCTCGAGGTTGACGATTTCGTCGACACCAGCGGCTTTCATGTTCTTGGTTGGCTTGATGGCAGCTATCATCTCATCAGCCGATATACGACTATCATCAGGGACGACTATTGGTGTTTCGGCAACCCTAGACATTGCCTCCGTAACAGTAGGCTCATATGGGCCAAAGTTGTGTGAGTTCACAAAATATTGACCTAGTGCCTTTTCAACAGGGCTGATAAGTTGAGATGGGCCCAACTTCTAGCCGAGGGGACTAAGCGAAATAATTGGTCTTGGTTAATTTTTAAGAATTTTAGTCTACTTTTGAAAGGGTTTTGCACAATCTGGGACAGAGTGAATTTCAGCTTCAAAATGCCTGTTTCTGAGATCCATCATCCTGGCTTGAATAATTTTTGTAAGGCAGTTTGAATTGATCTTAAGGTAAGGTAGACCGGTGCGATGAAATTGTTTTCGGATCGAGTAACGGATTCCGAAGTGTACATAATAGTCCTGTCAAGGTGCAGAGAATCACTCACCTGGTTTACTGAAGGAACGTGCTGCTCTCGGGAGATTGCTTCGTCGATGGTACGCAGTTGTCGTAATCAAAGAAAATTTGCGAAGGTATATATCGTTTATTGCTGCATATCAGCCCTCCCTTGCTCACATTTGAAATCTGCGATACGAAAGTACTGTGGATTTAGTAAATTTAGTCTGAAAAACAAAATTAGATATCACCTTTTATTTGCGTGATTGTCAATCGTTTATAATTGTTACAAGTTAATTTTTGATAGCAAAATTGATACACGGATAAAAATTCCAACCGATTTATATAAAGCCTTAATTAAAAATAAAAGTTATTCAAAAAATGTTGATATTTCTTTTATACATAATTTTCACAACGGTGAACCATATTCTAGAAAATCAAATAAAAATCACTTATTTTTGACAAAGACTGTTTGTCTTTCTCATAGAACTTTAATGATTTTTTCAATGAATAGTTCTAGTAAAAACGTGTTAAAGTTTGAAAGGTATGTGCCTAGAATATATTCAAAGAAAATTATTATTTCCAGTGATCAAAGAAAACTTACAAAGTTAAGCCCCACTGAGTTGTTCAAAACGTAGGACGTAAGACTACGCATCTAAATGTACGCCATTTGGATTGTACAATGCAATATTCTTTGAATTAACCCTTTCGGGCCTGTTTTTTCCAGGCCTTGTCATACAAGCAACTTGGTGTTTTATAACTGATTTGGTGCTCAATAACATAGAAACATAGAAAAAAATGTGGAAATATTTTTTGAGACGAGCTAAGTCGCCCAAACTGTCCTGGAGCTTTGAACTTTCGTTTTACAGTGCTAACAGAAGTTTTATATGTAAAGAATGTAGTGATATGTATTCAAACATATTCAATGAATGTCCTGGAAGACCAACAGACATTATGAGATAATCTTGAGATTTTTATGCCAAACAAACTAACTTATCTTTGTGTAGCCCATAAAGCTAATGTTACAATTGTAGGTCTTTAGTTTTGAAGGACAGTTTGAATGACTTGAAACTAACAGTTCATTGTATATGTTTGAAAATTGATCGTAGCTTTGTTAAAACCAAAAGGCTACGATTACTTCTGCACATCTTCAGTTTTGAACTCAAGGTCAGTTTTAATGAACTTGAATATCGCAAGATACTTGATAATGACTACTGACCTTACACGAGATTCACTGAATGTTTTTGAATACATATCGTCACCTTTTATAGGTTATTGAGCTACTGTTATGACTGTAGATCCGAACTTCTGTACTCAACGGCAGTTTTGGTGACCTGGAACATCCAACGATATATCATTATATCTGTTTTCCTTCTAAATGACTCACTTAATTTGAGTTTGGCATATTGCTATTCTACTTAGTCCAAAAAGCTACAGTGACAGCTGTAGATTTTGAGTTTTGAACATAAGGATTGTTTGGATAACCTAGAACATCCAAAGATTATCTCATGATGTCTGTTGGTCTTCCAAGATATTTAGTGAACATGTGTCAGTACAGATCGTAGCTTTGCATAGCCTAGAAAGCTTGTGTTAGCCTTATAATGTTTATTGACCTTTAAAAATATTAATTGAATACGTTTTAATGTTTAATAAAGCTTTGTATTGCCTTAAAATTACTGTTATAACTGGTAATATTAAGCTTTGAATGCCAGGACAGTTCGGTAGACCCTCTCAAGATTATCTTCTTGTGTATTTTTACGTTCGAAATTATTCATTGAATATGCGTTAATACGCGACGTTACTTTGTAAAGCTTGGAAAGCTACTGTTACTACCGTAGATTTCAGGTTTTGAACTCCAGGGCAGTTTGGATGACCTAGAGGATCACAAAGTTATAAAATATTGATTGTTGACTTTCCAAAGATTCATTTAATGTAAGTAACTTAATGTAGCTAAAAAAAACGACTGTTACAACTGAACACCTTATGTTTTGAACTTAAAGACAGTTTGGATGACCATCCCAGTTCATCTCATAATGTTTTTTTTTACGATCAAAAATATTCACTGAATATGGTTGTATACGTAGCGAAACTACGAGAACTTTTGTAGCTCAAAAAAAAAAAAACTACTGTTACAACTGTACACCTTATGTTTTGAACTGTTGGACAATTCGGATGACCAAGATCATCCCAGATTATCTCATAATGCTTATTTTTTACTTTCAAAAATATTTACTGAATATGGTTGCATACGTAGCGTACATTGTATAACCCAAAAAGCTATAGTTACTGGTGTAGATCCTATGTTCTGAACTCACGGACTCTAAAACATCTCAAAATTATCAAATAATGACTGTTTGCCTTCCAAAAGGTTCATTCAATATGTTTGAATACATATCGTAATCTTATATAGTCCTACAAGCTGCTGTTACAACTGTAGATCTGAAGTTCTGAACTCAAGTACATTTCGGATAAGAAAGAACATTCCAGAAAGATAGGAAAATATTTGACGTTTATCAACGAGAATTTATCAAAACATATGCGTATGTACCATATTTTAAAACAAAGCTTCACACTCTTAATAAGGCATTTATTTTTTCTTCTCGAACATGTTCATATTCAAGAAGTCCTAGGTCGTCAGTTATGCTTTAGATTTGTATGTTTTATATAACTACGTGATAGAAGAATTGATATTACTCTAATTTGTCGAAGACGGTGCAAAATTTGATTCAGTCTGTGATTTTATACAGCCATATTCCTCTTGGAGTCATACATGACCTTTTATGCCTGAAGGGGTTAACATACTCTTTAAGACATGACTTAACATTTATGAACTCTTTTATACTATTTTGCCAGACAATAAAAATGTTTCCTATTGCATTAATGCGTAGAAAAAATTCCGATCGATTGGTGCAAAATTTTTAAAAATCTTGACAAAAATGACTGAGAAATTAACGCTTAAAACCTGACCACTTTTCGTGACGGTCGCAATGCGATTTTTCGTCATACCGGTGGTATCGAAAACAAAGCACGGAATTCGCACGTTCAACACGTGTCTCATGTGATCAACGTTCAAGGATCGTAAGTGACCAAGTCGGAAAATAGCATAGTGGCAAACACGTGGCACATCATAATCTAGAGAAGGCCAGCATTGGTATTAGAACCAATTTAAGCGTTGCATCCCAACATTTCGATCAGGGATGTTGGTGAAATATAGCTGAAAGTTTCATCGTAGTTCTCCTGTGCGATATACAACTGAGAACGAATTCCTGGTAACATGTGTACATGGTCCAGAAGGCACCGAACCGGAGCGATAAACAGTAACTCGGTGAGCCGAAACGAGCGAGCTCTCGAAACCGTTACCGCATTGTGAAGGACGATGAGACCTACATTAAAGCCGACGCAACCAAATGCCAGGATCAGTGAACACTACGTCGGCCAACCTCGAAGTTGGCCGTCCGGAGAGTGTAACGGAAGAAGAAGCTGTCGAAGAATTCGCCAAAAATTTCTTTTCTGGCAAGCGATCTGCGAGTGTGGCAAAATGAGCCAGCCCTTCATCACCTCTGGGACCGTCAACGGACAAATCTACAAGGACGAATGCCTCCAAAAACGACTTCTACCGTTCTGAGTCTCACGATGGCCCGTACACTGTTTGTGGTCCGGATTTAGCATCTTGCCACTATGCCCGGCCAGTCTTAGAGCTGGTACAAAGATAATAATGTAGTTCTATGTGCAAAATGGCGTCAACCCTCGAAATTCACTCCGCGAACTTCGCCCACATTGAAAAGTTTTGGGCACATCATGACAGCAAAGCTCGTTAAAACCCAAAACTGATAGAAAATGATATCTTGAACTAAAGAATAGTCGTGTTTCCAAAAAGTAAAGTGGGCATAGTCATTGTCCAATCATTAGCCTGCGAAAATTTGATGAAAGGCAGTCAAAGGCAAACGGTGCGGAGCATTTGGGTTGGTGAGAATGAGGTTCAATTAAAGACTCAATGATTGTCAAAACTTAACCATTTGAGTAGTACTGTAGTTTCCAGAAAGTTTGAGAAAGAATCGGACTCAAGGAAAATTTTTGGTGACCTATTTTGTGTCGTCAAAATTTCATCGAATACAGTCTTTACAATGGTACATTGCCATCATAGTACTCCTGAAAGTGGCCGATACGCCAAACCATGCCGAAAGAATTCTCCAGCTCAATGGACATCATCACGCGAAAGAGACAAATACCAAACCAGCCTCGACCATCGAACTGTGACTGGTAACCGTGAAGAAACTGCAAGAAGCCCGGTAAAGCAGCTGGTAACATGCAGGAGTTCAAAGCAATTTGGGCATTGAGCGTCTAAACTGCGATAACTTATAAGAACTCTAAAGAGCACTCTATTATATATCAGTTCGAACATTCGTGCAGGATAACTTAAATTTCTCGAGTATGTTCAAGTTAACCTCGAACAAAAAGAGCGAAGATATGAGTTGAAGAATATCGGTTCTCAACATCGTTCTTTGTGCTACTGCTATGGCATCATATGACTATTCTTATCGAATTCGCGTTTGGGAATCCGGTGACAACAGAGACTCGAGGCATCTCACTTCGTTCATTACAAAGATAAGCCATGACAAGTCTATTATTAATTAAATGTTCGTACTCGTACGCATACAGACAGAATCGGATAATAAGAAACGTTTTCGAAGCGGAAAACAGTCTTAAAAGCACTTCAATTTGGGAGTAGACGTTTAATTTCAGCTGCTTTTTGCTCTCACAGAATGTGCTTTTCAGATCATGTATAGTCATGAAGCAAACTAAAGCAGAAAAGCTCACGTAATTCATTGATGGTCCCTTACGTATTGCTGCACACACACACATTCTCTTTCTCTCTCTCTCTCTCCAGACTGAAAATTCTTTTCATCGAGGGATTACATTAGTTCAACAAACTTCCAGTTTATTTGTCACGGAGGTTTATTTACGATCAACAGAGAACTCGCTGCATGATTGGATTGCATCTGGCATGTAAGTTTATAAAGGTACTATGTAGAAGATGGCCATTTCGAATCGATGCTCTCAGTCACTTTAGCTGAATCACATTTTTACGACCTATCACATTCAGCAGGTGATGCAGCCGTATTCGATTACTAAGGATTAGCACCATCCAGTTTGTCTACAGAAGCATCGAGAAATCACCGTGTCGTAAAAATAATGACACAAACCCAAATTCGATCGAAACGAACCTACATATGTCCAACCTTAGAAGTGTCGTCTGTCAAGATACGTGGGGTTCTTTGTATATGTTTCTGCAGGATGAACTGCCTGCTGCCCTACAAATTGATCTCTGGAATCATTTCAGACAGCAGAAAAATGAAAAAGATACAACATTCCAAACCAAATGCCAGATTGCTGTGGGTTGAGGTGAGCGAGCAAGTCCGATGTGAATTATGAATGAATTGGATTTTACAGAGAATGTTTGGTTCTTTTCCTGGAAAAAAGAGAACATTGCACTCTATTTCAACAATTTTCCGGTGAGGAAAAGGTTGTACTTATTTAAAGGCTCAAGGAACTGTCTGAAAAGGATCAGGTTTGTTTAGAATCCTTCAGATTCAATTCGCCTCATGAATAAATGAAAATCATATACATACAGTATCAATACGTAGAGTCTAGAGTTTATAAATTAAACTCTTAGCTTAATACTTTATACAGTGAGATGAGCATTCTTCTCTGATGAATCAGTTGTATAAACCCATTGGCAGATTGGTGAGAAAATTGTTATACATAATAGTTCCAACTACACCGATAAAATGAAACACTGAATGTTCATTAGTGGAATATTTCATGTAAACTTAAGGCAGACAACGCCTGCATCTAGCCTGTTGTGTGCAGGATTTCAAACATTGTTGTATGGCGCATGAGAGATTGCAAACAATTTCGTTGTTTTCGTCTTTGGCTTGGAATTAAACGAGGAGAAATTTTACGCACTTGTTAGTATTAATTATATTTATTATTATCATTATTATTAACTAATATTATTATTATTAAAATAAATGCAACACCACTCTATTAAATCAATTAGTTGGAAAATGCAACGATATTATAGCCTTAGGAGTGATTCTTGTATACGGAGTGGTAATTTCTTCTTCTCTTCTTGTGTTAGCCTAAGGCAGTCGAAGGATTTGTTGACTGGACAAGGGTTCGTAAAGTCGCCAGTCTGCCAAGCTGCCATTACAGCCGGGATGTCATGGAATGGTTTTAGCAGAATGATTAGAATTGGAGGTCGTCTAGGTCACTTTTCAGTACAAGAAAATAGAAAATACCCGATGGATCTTCCTGCTAGGCATTAGCTTACTCGAACGGTTCTACTACAGCTGTTGAATACTGGCCCGTAGCTGCTACTCTGAGTTATTCGTCTGCGGTTCTTACCATTAAGATGAATGGAATAAAATGTTTTCGAACCAAATCTGTATCCGTTCAGCAGTTCATGGGGGAGCTATCTGCGCCGAGAGTCACCATGTCTAGTCCTTATTCAAAGACTGATGTGAACTATTTCGGACTTCTTTTTTATTTAACGAAGGCTTGTGTTGCAATTTTTGTTTACCTTTATACGGAAGCGGTTTATCTAGAGTAGGTAACTGACTTGAGTAACGGCAGGATCTAATGAGTTTCATTCCTAGGTTAGAGAAGTATTTGAATCGGTATTCCGATAATGGAACCACCTTCGTTGGTTCAAGGAACACGATGTAAGAATTCGCGAAACTGTTATGGAACAAAGAGGAACGCGAAAGAGTGGAAACTGTTACGCAGCAAGGAGGACCGCGAAGGAGTGCACTGGGAGTGAAATACAATGGCATTGTAGTCCATCCAGTGTACCGCATTTTGGGGAATTGGGGAAGGCAGTTGTACGATCGGCTAATGCCATCTTAACCAAGGTCATTACTAACTGACAATTTGACTAAACTTCTGGTACAGGTTGAAGGTTCTTTCAGCTCTTGACCTTTAACACCCATGTCCGACAATCCCTCTAATTTTGAGCCTCTGACGCCAGGACATTTCTTAATTGGCTCATTCCTACCGCCGATCTGAATCTGGAAGGAATTACGTTGAACCGTTTTAATCAGTACCAGTTATTTCAATGACTGCTACAAGATTTCTTGAGGAGATGGCGCAGGGAGTATTTGTGCTAATTGCAGGGCAGGTCAAAACGCTGAAACCAGCGATCAAAATCAAAGTTGGCAGACTGGTTGTTGTGCGTGATGATAATCTTCCGCCTTTGAGTTGGTGGACGGGATGGATTGTTGAACTGCATCCGGGTGCCAATGGAGTGGCTCGTGTTGTAACAGTCAAAGCTGCAACCGGGTTGATGAAGCGCCCGATCAGCAGTCCAATGAATCATCAGCTATGATCCACACCCTTTCTTTTTCTATTCCCACAGAACATGATTTTCTCTTTTCAGAAATCAGAGATTTCAGGGTAGGTAAGGTTGTTCGGAGATAGCCGCACCTGATTGCAAACCCGTACTTGCGATGCACAATTGTGACCTACTTTGCAGAATATTGGTCACCGATCAAGCCGATGGAAACCGCATCAATCGAATGTTGATGTTTCGTACCTAGCGCCGATGCATCCCGAACGAGAGCGAGAACAGGACTGGATCCGATCGGTAAACATTACACGGGCGGCAGCAGTCAGGTGTTGTACGAGCTAGGGAAAGTTGAATGAATTACGTTAGTTATAAGTAATAAATATTTGATCTAATCGAATCTCACACTAACACATCCAATTCTTGCATCCTTGAAAATTACGAGTTCTTGAACGTAACATCTTTTTTGTCACCGGTCTAACTGCGTAGCATATAAAGAGAGAGGATTTCAAGAAATAGAGCGATTCCAGAAAGAGTGTATGAAATCGTTCTACTACTTCGAAACAAGGGAAGGAAGAATGCGTGGACCTCCCGGGCCAAACGCTTCCATATAGAGTTAAATAATGTGATAATTTGTATTGTATCGTTGGGAGCATAGATGCTAGAAAGATTAGTGTGTGCTCCTTTTGCCTGTCGGTGGACTTTTGGCATTTGAACCAAAAGTCTGGCAATAATTCGCCAAGGTTATAGCGCCTTATCTCGCTCACTGAAATTGAAATTGAAATTTAACATTTACAGAATAATACATTTAGCTGTATGTTATATGACAGTTTCATAATACATTATAAAGAACCGTCAACGTTAATTCATCCAAAACTACGATTGAGGGTCCCGGCCAAAATAAGATTCTGCAGATGCATTTCGTGCCTTCGAGCAGCCCCACTTCTATTAATGTCCAGGCTCATCAATCTAGCACCACCGGAGATGCGGTCCCACACCCGATAGTCCCACTACCTCGAATTCTCTCAAAAAATAGTGAATAGTTTTGTAATCACAGTAAACGGATTAATACAATTTGAGACAACTCCAATGCGAGACGTCTTCCAAATTGGGCGAGATTGACAGAAAATTGGTGGAGAACCAAAATGCAAAATGCATAAAGGCAAACCGGAGGATTTGATGAGGAACCTACCCCAAAAAGTGCAATGGTGCTTTACTTAATTGAGAAAATAAGGTTTTTAATAACGCTTAATATCCACTCCGAACCAATTTAGACCAACAGTAAGGATGCTGTTGGGGCTACTTACAAAGTGTGTTGGTGATGGGAAGATAAGGTAGTTTTTAGTATGGCTTGAGAGACGATTTTGACTGATTTCTATCAACAGTAAGGATGTTTTTCGGACCTCTGACAAATGTGATGGAGCATATAAAAAGATACTTCAGTAAAGCATAAGATCCAATTTGAATCGATTTATACCAATAGTCAGGCTGTTTTCGTGGCTAGTCAAAGAGTGTGATGGTGGCTTTGCATTGCGAAGACAAGATTTTCTTGAATAATGCTTGGAAGTCGATTTGAACTATTGGTGATGATTTGTCAGGAGATACTGTTGATACTGTTGATGTTTCTCAAATAAATTATATGACTAAAGGAATCAAATTCACCTTAGAAATTAAGGGAAAACGCTGGTCGGTCCGATGTTTTTTTTTATCTGAGCATGAACCTGCAAATTTTAAATAAACCGCGAGTTAGAGAAACTGCTCTGAGATCGATGAATCCAACGTGGATTAGCTATACTTGTGAAACCTAAAATTGTAGATTTTCGGAGCATAAATTAAAAATCTGAAATAAAAAGTACGCATTAACAACACATTTAACTTGCATTGAAAACTACTAGAGATATGTTATATGAAAAATATATATCACAGTAACGAAGTGAAATGAATTTCTAGTTGACAGCAGCTGGAATTTCTACTTAGTTTCATTATCATTTCCGTTTGCAGTGTTTGGTGGGGCAATAATTACACAAGTCATTCCAAAGCCAAAGTTAGTTCTAAGTTAAAAAAAATGGGAATAAATTATAAATCGTGTTTCTATTTCTACACTATTTCTTAAGCAATGCAACACAATGCAATCTTAGCTGACAGAGCCATCTGCACAGTTGAAGTAGGTGAAATAGTAATCGTACTAAGACCCGGTTCCTTGTTGCACAACCAGACCCACGAGACTGTCCTATGGTATTCCTCCGTAGAAGGACTTCGCTATTTGGCTACAATATAACCATTTAGCTCCTACTCCTTGCCAAAGCCATTTTTCTCTCACCTTACTTGGTTCAGCCATTCAACTCCCTCCCTCATCGTCACCGTATTCAGTACTCCCGAAGGCGGATCTACCCTTCTTTGACGGAGTATACCCGTCTGTGGATCTCAGAAGCGAACGAAGGATGGGCCATTTAGTTCCCACATACTGACACAATCGACTCGAGCAGTACCGACTGCGAATCTACCATATAACATAACCCGTGAACAACAACCCGCTTCTCCGGTCAACCACTCGCTTCTTGATTCTCCCGCCATTTTCGCTGCAGATCCTACATGATTTACGTAATGACTCCTTTAATCGCATTCCAATTACTTTCGCCACGACACATCCCATAGATGACGTTACCAGGGCTGGTATCGTCCTCGCTGATGGCAAGAATTTCGCTTCTCAATATTCCGAAACGTGAGGAATCAGAGATCGGGTGCTCCTATGCCTCTTGATCGTCTGCGCACTCTGGACCATAGTGTGACGCTGCGTATCTGAATCGATAGAAGTATTGCCTGAAGCAACCATGCCAGACAGAAACAGCGTAAGGTAGAAGTTTAGCTCTCCGTGCTTCCTCTTCATTCGGATTGACAAATCCGGTATGAGCAGGTGCGTCCATCGACCGTTCTCCCCCGTGTCCCAATCTCGTTGCCATTTGGCCATCGACTCCGCTCTCACCAGTTTTCGGACTCTTCTGATATTTCTAATAACATTTACTATCCTCCGCGAGAGTGATGCCAATCGGAATCATTCCGGCAATGAGGCATACTGCCTACGATGAAACGTATCGTTCCACTTCTCCCGGTTTCAGTTTTGGTTTCCAGCGCTGTTACCCAAGGTGGACATCCGTTTCTCGGTATCGATGATGATACACTAGCCAGTAGACGCCACATACTACTGCTAGGTCCGTTGCTATTCGGCATGATTCTTGCTACTGCATTGAAAGCTTTCAACGCCTTCCCACAGGCATAATTAGCTTGGCTTTTGAAATTGAGCCGGTCGTCGATCATCACACCCAGATACTTCAGCACGGGCTGCGAAGCTATGGCAAGCCTTCCGATGACGGTTTCTGCTCGCTGTACCGCTTTGAAGATGCTGACCATCAGCACCTCCGTTGTGATGAAGCTACCTAGCTTCGACCTTGCATCCAGTGCAGATGCAGTGCAATTATGCAGATAACTTCGGTCGCCAGCATTTCCACTTCTCCCAGTGTTTCGTCTTCACCGATAATACTCTGTCATCCGCACAGCCAACGATAACTACGCATTTGGGAAACTTCCGTGATGTTCACCGATTTCCACCCCATGAAGGTCTCGTAGATCAGCACCCGGTTCTGAAAGTAACTCTTCAGAATTCTGAACAGGTAATGAGGGACGCTCATTCTGTGCAGAGACTTGGCTAAAGCTTCCCAGCTGGCGCTATTGAAGGTGTTCTTAACGTTAAACGTTATAACAGAGCAATATCGATCGCCTCTCCGCTGCTGTCTCGACAACTATCCAAATGGCATCTTCCGTAGACTTCCTTTCCGTAATTGTAATTACATCATCGATGATATCCCGTGATCACTTTCGGTAAATTTTGTCAGCCTATTGAGAATGATCCTCTCCAGGAGTTTCCCAAGCGTACCCAACAGGCATATTGGCCTATACGATGCTGGATCCCCCGGAGGCTTTCCTGGCTTCGCAACAACACTAAATTCCGGGAAGGGCGTGTGTGTGCATTTGCGTTCAATCTTCCAATGTGTGTGTCCGTATGTACTATCAATCTTCCAATGTCCGGCAGTGCTTTTATTGTAGAAACTTATCTGCAATTCTTAGTTGATTTATTAGTACAAACACGATCACAACACTCTTTGAGTGGGAATCGATTAACTTCACAACATCTCACGTATAGCACGTACTTCAAAACTGTTCTGATGCATCTAGAGGGCTCGACGGTGAGGTGATTAGTGGGTTGGGATAATCATAACATCCGCTTATTTAGTATCACGTGTATTGCGTCGTGGAAAGCTCAAAAGTATGCTTCTTTTGCGTGCTCGGGTATCCCTTCGTGTGCATGATGATTAGGTTATAGTGGTAGAAATGGACCTTGCCAATTCCCGCATTGATCGGGAGCCATCCATTCGATACTCACTTGATCATGCCTTCTGTCCTCTCTACTGCAACGATCCTAAGCTCGCTGTAGGTTATACTATAACAAGCCGGGAAGCAGAGTAGCTCGTATTTACATGTATCGAGTCTTCAATCATAGACTTTAGTTCTTCACCTTTGCCGATTTTTGATTTTCAGCATTATTTGAAATGTGTATTATTTTAAGGGCAGCTTTTTGGACCTCCTCTCATCGAAAGACCATCCACTATCCTCCTGCTCATAGCTAGTAACAGATCCGTACCCAAGTCGGCACCACAGGGAGGTAAGGAAAGGAATAACTTAACAAGAGGCTAATGATCACAGTGTGCGGGGTGAATTATGCACTACCGACAGTTTGACAGCTGATTCATTACTCGTGAATATCTGGTATTCATTTTAGTAAACAGTGCCCGCTCTCTCGTCCAATTTCGCCAGTGCATAAACTTAAATTCAACTGTGCACTCCTTCACGGTGAGTATATATCGGTAAGATGTTTTCTCCTCAACCTCCTCGTCCAAATACTACAAAAATAAAAACACATATTCTTACTCACCTTGAGCACATCTATTTTCCAAAATTACATCTGCCGGTTCTTCCTGAGAATTGTCATTTTTCACTCAATGATTAGCGTTTGAAATAACTTCCTCGGGCCTATGGCTGATACTACTTCACAAACTTCAGAAAGCGTGTTTCGTGATATTAACAAAGGGTTGAACAAATTTGATCAAATTTAAATATATCTAGCACCCGAGGATAAACATCTATATAATAAAAATGAGTTGGGGTATCCTTTGTCACGATTTAACTCGCGAGCGGAAGGACCGATCGGCGTGAAATTTTGTATACAGGGATTTTTGAGACCGGAAAATAATCTTATGATGTTTTGAGACCCCTCCCTTCACTGGAAAGGAGGGCTCCCATACAAATGAAACACAAATTTCTACATAACTCGAGAACTAATCAAGCAAAACAAACCAAATTTAGCATGTGTGAATTTTTTAAGGCAAAAAAGGTTTTTATGGTAGCTTGAGAACCCTCCCCGTCATAAAACGGGGGCTCCCATACAAATAAAACACAATATTCTGCATAACTCGGGAACTAATCAAGCAAATGGAACGAAATTTAACATGTGGTGGTTTTTAGACAAAAATGTTTCTATGTTGGTTTGAGACCCCTTCCCTCTCCTTAAGGGGGTGAGGCTCCGATATAAATGACATACACTATTCTGAATGACTCGAGAAATAATCAAGCAAATGGAACCAAATTTGGAATGAACGAGTTTTTTAAGGCATGAAATGTTTTTATGGTGGTTCAAAGCCCCTCCTTCCTCTAAAAAGGAGGGCTGTCATACAAATGAAACAAATTTCAACCAAACATCAAAACTATACCTACTGCTTTGCAAATTTGTATTCAGTGGTTCTTGGGTCCGGGAAAGCATCTTATGATAGTTCGAGAGCCCTCCCGCTTCTAGAAAGGGTGGGATCCCATGCAAATGAAAAACAAATTCCTGCATAACTCGAGAACTAATCAACCAAATGGAACCAAAATTGGTATGGGTGAGTTTTTAAGGCAAGAAATGTTTTGTGGTAATTTAAGACCTCTCCTTACTCTGAATAGGGGGGCTACCATACATACGAAACACAAATTTAAACCAAACATGAGAACTATCCCTACCGCTATGCAAATTTGTATGCAGGGGTTTTTGGTTCCGGGAAAGGATCTTATTATAGTTCGACACCCCTCCCGCCTTTAGAAAGGGGAGCTCCCATGCAAATGAAAATCTATTTTCTGCATAACTCAAGAACTAATCAAACAAATGGAACCAAATATGGCATGTGGAGGTTTTGTAGGCAAGAAATGTTTCTACGGTGATTTGAGACCCCAAACAAAAGAAACCAAATTTAGCATGTGTGAGGTTTTAAAGGCAAAAAAGGTTTCTATGATGGTTTCAGATTCCTCTTCGCCCTGAAAGGGGGGGCTCCTATACAAATGAAATACAATATTCTGTATAACTCGAGAACTATTCAAGCAAATTGAACCAAATCTGGTACGTGGAAGTTTTTGTAGATGAATACTGTTTCAATGCTAATTTGAGACTCCTCCTTTATTGAAGGGGAGGGCTCCTTACAAATGAAACACAAATTTATGCATAACTCGATGAACTAATCAAGAAAATGGAACCAAATTTGGCATATGGAGGTTTTTGAAGGAGAGAAATGGTTTTATGGTCATTGAGACTCTTCCGCCTTCTGAAAGGAGGGGGGGAGGAGTGGCTCCTATACAAATGAAACACAAATTTATGCATAACTCGAGAACTAATAAAGCAAATGGAATCAAATTTGGCATGTGGAATATTTTAAAGGAGAGACATATTCCTATGGTGGTTTAAGACCACTCTGCCCTCTTAATGAGGGGGGTCCCATAGATATGAAACGCAATTTTCTGCATAACTCGAGAACTATTCAAGTAAATGATACCACATTTGGCATGTGGGGGTTATTGGAAACAGGATTTTTATTTATATAAAAATGGATTTCTGTCTGACTGTCTGTATGACCGATCGGAGTGAAAACATGTATGCAGGTATTTTTGGGGCTGGGAAAGGTTCTTATAATTGTTTGAGACCGCCTCTCCCTTCCGGCTCGAATACAAATGAAACACAAATTTCTGCATAGCTTGAGAACTAATCAAGCAAATGGAATCAAAAATGGTATGCAGGGTTTTTTGAATGCAAGAAATGTTTCTATGGTGAATTCAAACACAAATTTCAACCAATCCTGAGAATTATCCAGGTAACTAAGCCACATACTGTGTATTGTCTGGGTAAGAAGAATGTTCTGATAGAAGTTTGAACTCCTTATTACTCAAAAAAAAAAAATTAATAAAAAAAAGCGTCAGTTCTATGTAATATTCATTCATTTAGTTGCAGGCGTAGCAACGCTCGCACCGGGATCAGCTAGTTTCATGAATAAATAATTTTGCATTGGACAGCAGAAGTATCAAATTCTGGTGTGGCCTCTTTGAATATCATATTTTTGGTTCTAATTGCATGGTTCGATAAAAGTTTCCAATTTTTTCGTTCGGTTATAAACATAAAGTGGTCCTAGTTCCTAATTGTTTTTCCCATACCTACCATGCATTGCTAGTTCGGTTCTGTGCAGCAAAGCTTTTCGCCTGCAAGTCGTATCGAAACTTTGACAACGTCACCGATAGTAAATAAAAACTGCTACAGCCTCAGGGCTACTGAAGCAAATTTTCAAAACAATTTCGACATGCTGCTTCAACGCAAACAAATCGCAAACAACTGAAGCATTTTCAAAATAACACTCTCAGTGGCACAGCAAAATTAACCAAAGTTCACAAAATGCTTCCACACCCAGCTTGCGAAGACAGGCGAGAACGAAGGAAAAGTTTATTTTTACTACAACTCGCTACTGTTTCTTTCTTTCCACCAACTTTCGACGCCATTCCTGTGCCATCTGGAGGCACCCTTCATCAGAGTTCAAAAAAGTTCTCCGTCGACGGGCGCAACGGAATACCATAACAAAATAGAACAATTGAATTTTCACGCATTTTGTTTTCTCCGCTCAGTCTTAAATTGCAATTTACTTGCACATAAACGGGATTCAACTAGCTATATCTGCTACCTATGCTGTTTCGATTTAATATTTTGCTTAAACTTTCAGCACACATTCATTACCTCAGCTCAACAGCAGTTGAGTCTTTGTTTTGCCTCTAACCCATTTTCGGACCGACTCAATATAAATAAAACCGACAGTACTTCAAAAGTGAATGGACTACAATTAGGAGCTCCACATAGGACCTGAGCTTTTTGTTCCGAGCCCGGAACGTGAACCTCACTTCTGCATGTGTGTGAAACCATATTACATTGCGTGGAAGCTCGACTGCAAACCGGTGGTTTATGGTTTCTAGTTCTAGTACAGTGGACAGTCGACCGTGAAATGCATACCTAGTGTAACGAAAAATACCACACCGTATTTTCGGCACAAAAAAAGAAGCTAGATGGGTAACCCATTTAGCAATCACTTCGGGTTTTACAATGCAAATGTAAAGCTTCTCATCGTTGGATGCATTTTTGATTCTATGATATAAAAGTGAATCAAATGATTTGAGAAAAAGGTGGTTTTTCGTTTCGATTCGAATTAGCTTCAATGAATTATAACGCGTCATTAGTCGAAAATACAGACTTTACTCGAAAAAAATGAGACACAAAAATGGGCGCCAAAAATTCATTTTTAGTCGAATTCTCTTCAAACTTTCAGGGAAAAAAAACTAGTTTTTGAAACAGTGAGCAGTGCTTGAAGAGACATTTCTCTTTTTATTACCATGTTAAGGGTAGTAAAACAATAATTTTAATGATTGTATTGACATATCAAAGTCATCATAAACAAGGAACAACGGAAGAGCATCTTTTTTTTCAGAACAAGACGAGTAAACGTTCATGAGATTTAATTTTTTTAAATAGTATTATACGGTAGCTTTTGAACAAATATCATACCAAACGTTTAATTAAATTCATAACATTGAGTTCAAAGATAACCTTTGCTTGTTTATCACGATAAATTCAATTGTATTTTTCTACCCTACGCAAATAAAACATGAGTGTAAATTTTCTACTAGCATCGAGATGATTGGAATGTGGACCAATTATTGACGTTATTCGAATGAAGCTTCATTTCCCTCCTAGATATTAGGACCATGGACTATGCAAATGTTGCGATATCGTCATCCCATGGGCTGTTCTATGTCAAAGGAACATAATTCTTGTGCAAGGCACTTTGAACGGATTCATTTATTTTCCGCTTCATTACTTATGACCGTTTGAAGTGTCCGTTCGTTCGTTCGTGTTTAAAAGTGAAAATATTTCGTCACAGTATCACTATTTACGAACAACCTAAATTCCCCGATAGACGACTGATATTGAAATCACCATCCATCCAATCATGCGGAGACAGATGTTATCTAACCGACTTGACGTCGTCCTCCCATGGACAGTGGTTGATGGTTGGCTAAAATCTGAAAGGCAAATGCCTTTCTAATCATGATATTTAGACTAGGGATAAGTGAGAATTGCTTCATTAATTCTACACGCGGTGAATTAAAATTCAGAATATTGGATATCGGTAATTTGATTGGAAACTAGGAGAATTTAAAATTAACACTTCATTTGATAACTTTTTAAAAATAAAGCATAATCATTGAAACACTTTGTCCCAATTTTCGCTACGGCAAACGCGAGCAAATTCCTTTAAATTCTACTAGAAGCTTGTTGTTTCAGCAGGAATCGAACTAATAATATAGATGACTCTCTTAGGTAATGAACCAATCAGCAGCCAAGAATGCAAAACAATTCGTAAAATTCCGGACAAGTTTCGGTTCTTTGAACTTTTTTTGGATAAAAAAAATCTGGTTACTTTACCTCTCAATTCGCCTTGTTGTGAAGTTACTTAGAGTAAGGTTCACTCTATTACTGTTTTTACTTAAATATCATTTTCTTTAGGGTCATTTGCTCAATGTAGATTTCATTCGTCGAAAATTGAAAGTCAATAACTATCCTGAAATGGACAAGGAAGAACCTCGGGATGGACCACCGATTAGTAATGACGAAAAATATACATTTGATGCTATGCTAGCAGAAGAATGTAGCCAAGCTAAAACTTCCTGTCGAACATCTCAGCTTGATCTGAAATTACCACTTTTGCAACTGGCGAATGCAAACATACGACATCCGCGGACATTATTCAATATTGGCAATTAAAGCGTTACGAAGATCCTCAGCCAAATGACTTGGCCATGACCACTTTTGCTGCTCCAGCAACTTAGGTGTCAGTAGAACGTTACTTCACTGGAGTGAAAATTCTTCTTGATCAATGACGGCTGCGAATGTCCGCTGATTTGCTGAATGGCATGATGATCATAAGATGCAACCAAGATCTTCTACCATTATTTTCATAAAATGCAACCAATAACTTCTAGCAGTATCAAAAATTCGTAATACCCTCTCGAAGATCGTGGTTGTCACCTTGTCGTAGGTGAGAGGGCTAATCCCATGCAAAAGGCCAGCATGGGAGACTAAGAACATGATCAGCAGTGATAGTATCACACTCTACTTTCTTTAAATTGCCACGTCGTGGTACGTTTATTTAAGAGGTGTCTTACTGGCGGGTTTAGCCGCAATTCACTCTTATTCGAAGCTGGGAACAATCTACAAATTCCTTCAAATAATTTAGGGAAACGACAAAAAGTGCACTTTTTATTAGCTTGACAACTCTTTCATTGCTGTTTACTCTCTAATTGTCATTGAATAAACAGCAAATATACCTACACACTTGGTATTCTTAAAAATCTTATTGTTCCCATCATTATCGAAAAGGATGAGTGTTTTGATCATGATTGTGCGCAACTAGTAATATATCCTGATGTGTCAGGTGCAGATTATGCAAATATATATTATAATTTAAATGTACGCTCTATACGAAAGCCGTGATCAAGGCACTGACTCTAACAACATATTATTTAGCTAGGGATCAGACCTTCTGAACAGAACAAAGGTCATTGAAAAATGTAACTTAGGACAGATGCTGACAAAGAGTTAAAGGCTGGGGTTTTATAAAAAAAATTATACAAATAAATGAGACTCACCACTCAATATCTTATGCGATGGGTCAACTTATATGAAATTAAAAGACCATGGCGGAATAATATAAAGAGATCAGCCAACACCGCCAAGACTAAGAAATTGGTTTCAGACAAATATAACAGACACATTGAGAGGATGAGTAAAATCAAAAATTCAATAATGTAGAACACATGAGAAAGAATGAGCAAACAAAAATAAATGAATCAGAAGAGGTAAGACGAAATAACGCCAATGACCAAATGACACAAAACAATGGACATTAACATAATGCAAAGAAAGGAGAAGCAAACCTGGGAAATGTAACACCTTTTGAGGCAGTGTCAGCAGGGTCTCTGTGGACGACATGATCCTGCACTGGCAGGTGAAATGCTTCAAAGGGAGTTAGGTTGTGTCAGTCTAACACACAAGAACAATAACTTCTTATTTTTGGTTCGAGAAAACTGCTTCGGGAAAACTTTCAAACAAATAACAATCCAACGGACTAGACTACAAAAGACAGAAGGAACTTCGAAACAAATCATTCATGATGAAAACGTGATACTGACGGCAGCCCTATAAATGCATCATAAGATTGGATAAATTTTCAATAATAAATAGAAAAACGCTCCCTAAAATGAAATGTATTGCTCGTTAAATTCAACAAAATATAACAATGAAATATATGAAATGTTCCATAGACATGTGACGATAGCTCCATAGAATAATTATAATTGAGCATTGAAAACCCGGATATGTTCATTAATGTTAGATACAATGCTATATATATTATGTACAATCTGACAGTGATCCAGTTGAAAAGTAACCTTAAGCTTTAATTAATGTACCATACAAGATCAAGGTACTTTTCATCATCCGTATGGTACACTAATTGATGCTTAAGATTACTTTTCAAGTAAACCAGTGTCAGATTATCCATGATATATTTAGCATTGCATCTATCATTAATTAACATATCCGAGTTTCCAATGCTCAATTTTCATTATTCTATGGAGCTGTTTTCAAGTGTCTATGGAACATTTCATATACTTTATGGTTATATTATGTTGAATTTAACGAGCAATTTTAGGGAGCATTTTTCAATTTGTTAATGAAAATTTGTCCAATCTTATGATGCATATACCCTTTTGCCGATACTGACTAACAAAATCACAAATAGACTATGGAAAAAAATAACAAAGAACAACATAACATAACAAAATTCCCAAACGTGGCTCCTTCCGAGTCATTTGCAACAGCGTCTTCTTGGACGACATGTTCCGTGTACGGCTGGAAAAATGATTCGAAAGGATCTACGCAACGATATCATCAAAGGCCTGGTGTAGAGGTTTCTACTCTATTCAGAGTCCCGCCAGTAAACCTTACAAAAAAATAAAAATGCAACCAAGAACTTCTAGCAGTATTAAAAATTCGTAATTAAGGAGTGAAAATAAGCTATCCACAAACTTTCTTTTAGATTATGTTGAAAACCGATATTTTATTCATACACAAAATTGATCCTTTATTGTACGAGGTTAAACTTGAACATAATGAAGACCGGATGAAATTTAAGTTATTCCTTCACGAATTTTCGAACTTTGGATCGAATGCTCTTCATCAAGTTCCGGACAAGTGTTGCATCGCATTTTTTGGACGCTTGAGCCCAAATTTGTTTGAACTCCTGCATGTTCCCAGATGCCTTACCAGTCTTCTTGAAGACCCTCTTCACGATTGCCCAGTAACGTTCGATGGGTCGAAGCTGAGGGCAATTTGGTGGATTGATATTTTTCTCAACGAAATCTATACTTTTTTCCGCAAGCCAGTTGAGAGTGGTTTTGGCATAGTGAGCCGACGCTATATCCGGCCAAAACAGTGGAGGTGTACTTTGCTTCTTATATAAAGGCAACAATCTCTTCTGGAGACACTCAGATTGATATATTTCCGCATTTATAGTTCCGACGACAGTAAAGTGTTGTGGACCTGGAAGGGTTTTTGAGTCCTCCTTTACATAGGTCTCATCGTCCATCAAAACGCATGCATCCGGACGCTGCAAAAGACGCGAATACGAGACAAGAAGCAAGATTTTCTGCTTCTTGTAGGTCTTCAGGTGGTTTCGCCTCTTGATACGCTGGATCATTCCGACACTCGTTCCTGCTTTTTTGGCCAAACAACGTATTGACATTGATTTGTTCTTCAAGATTAGAGATACCAGTTTCTGCTCCAGTTTCGGGTTGGAAGAACCGGGTTTTCTGCCTCTTCCTGGTAGCTCATCCAAAGAATAGTGTTCCCCAAACTTATTAATGATGGTTTTAACACTCGCATGATGCATTCCAAAACGCTGAGCCAATTTTCGCATAGTAATACCCTTCTCCCTTAGCCATGTGTCCAGAACCTTAACTTTCACTTCCTTTTCAATACGCGACATTTTGAAAACGCAGAATTTGAACCGCACAAACAAGTAAACAAAAGAAAGCTGACAGTCAAACGTACAGCATGCAGTGTTCAAAGCATAGAAAACCATCACAAATACAAGCGTACAACGCAAATGTATGTGGATAGCTTATATTCGATACACTCCTTAGAGCAATTGAAATACGTTTCGATCTTTCATTATTTTAACATTTTTTCTATTATTAATAACATTAAAAAAATGTTTCATTATTGTACGTTTAAACTATTTTGAAACATTGCTCTTGAGGTCAAATAAAAACAAGTTTAGATACAAACTAGGGTGGGACAAGATTTGACATCTTACTCCGAGTAACTTTTTGGTTTCTATTTGCGTCTCATAATATCTTAGCTAAACATCAGCTCAACCTATTCTGAAACTAAGTATTTCAAAATGTTTTTTTCTATAGCTCACCATTGACCCTTCTTCTTCTTCCTTAGCATTTCAAACTTATTGTTTTCGCAATTAGCTTATTGCTTGCTCTCCACTGAGTGTTCTAAATGCTCTTCCACAGTTATTAATTAAGAGCTTTCGATGTCAGGAGTCGAGTAATTTTCCTTATCGAAAAACTCCAAGAGCAAACCGGGAATCGAACCCAGCCACCTCCAGCATGGTGTTGCTTTGAAGCCACGCTTTTACCGGTTGAGCTAAGAAAGGACCCACCATTGACCCTATTGGTCCATAAAAATAATTATAAACTACAAGATTATGCTCAGCAATGTGCAATCTAGATCGCTTGATTATTTAAAGAGTGGTCGAAATTGGTTTCGTTCCAAATCGTATTCCCAAACGTTCGCACTACAACCTTAGTTATTTATTTTTTTTACTTGTTTATTTTCCGTCGGCTTATTTCCTCACATGGTGACAATCACCGACGCCAGGGAAACGACTCCACCACCTGGACCCTACCTAACGACTCATGACTATGAACCGGGACCAACGACTTTACTTCTCTTCCGAAGGAAGACGTGACCAAGATTTGTTCGCCTCAGAAAAACCACCGACGTCGACTGGGATTGAACCTAGACCCACTGGGGTGCCAGTAGCAGTCACGCTTACCACTACACCACTGACGCCGGCAACCTTAGTTATTTGATACAGTCTGTTTTGACATCTACATTAATACATTTTGCTTTCAGTGGAAATAATATGTATGACATATGATATCAAGATTCTCTATATCACGTATCATCACGTAAAGATGCTGGTTTCATTCACCTTCAAGTGCATACGGTTTTTACTAGGCCTATGTGTGTACAATACTGCCAAATTTGCAAATGTCGAAAACATTACAGCTTCGACACTCGAAAGATATTTTTCGCAATTGACCACCCCAAAACTAATCCTCCAGCACTATTGACTAAATATTAAAGACATGGTTCGAGTCCATGGTTCGAGTACCATTGGATACATGCCCCTTCGGTCAATTTTCAAAAAACATCCATTAAATTTTCCTACCTGCCGCACTCTGACGGAACTTTCACTTTCTCTTCACATCTTTCATTCTAGCCAAAAAACATTAATGTTCGCTCTTGGTGCCTAATGGTGATGAGCGAACATCTCCTTCTACATCATAATCGTTACTCCTCGCACGAAGAATAAATAACATAAGAATTAATGTACATATTAAAGACATGTCAACTTTCTTTTCCATGTGTTTTGGTGGCCCTGAAAAAGGCCATTTTGGGTTGAAGAAAACAGCTACTGCCACCACCTCATTTCGTCATGAAAGAGGTTTACTTGGCCACGGCTTTGGTTTGCTCGGAAACCGCGTGTTTGGCTAGCTCTCCCGGCAGCAGGATCGAAAGGTGGTTTGAATGTCCAGAGACATCAGAGGCATCCGCCAAGCAATTTAAGCCAGTTGGGAAGCTACGCTTTCAATCCGCTCGGAAATGTCATTGACGAAGCTGTTCATAATGCTTATCGCTTTGGTGCTAAACGAGAACGCACCATAAGAGCACATCCTGTTGATATGGTTGACCTCATGGAGATCATTATCCTTATTATGTTGTAGATGGTTGTGATCTGTTAAGAAATTTTGATGCGCTGCTTCTTCGTTGATCAAAATAGAAGCATGATGCTACACGCACACATCTTCAAAATGAGAGGTTTTTGAATGCACGATCGAAGGAAATGCGTCAAGTTTAAGTCGACCAAATTTTGATCAAAACACTCTTTAGCAGCAGCAGAAATATTTCGTCACCTTTAAAAAATCAGTAACAAAAAGTCATGACATTTCCTCATATGCAAGTTCACATGATAATGTTATGAAGATATTGTCGAATTTTAACCACCACTGGTTGCGATAAATAGATTATCTGCTTTGCTTAAAAACCAACGTTGAGGATTTCACCAAATTTTTTACTCGACTGAACCACTGTGACGTGGTTTGGTAGTCCTAGTCTGCTCAATCCTCTTCCACGGTGGCTTTTCCGAATCAATCGATGAAACTTCCCCTGAAAAGGTGCACCCGTCCGAGGCTGATTAGGATTTTCGAGCTGAACAGATAACAGATGTCGGTACACATGGTAGCTTAAGTCTTTTCCAACCGTCGCACTGTGGGACGAAACGCCAAAAACATGAACTTTTTACAATAACTCGTAAAAACGTGTTTGTAACATTTTGGTGTCTTCAGATGAAATTTTTCAAAAAATATAACGCATTTAAACGTGACAAATCTTAGTTCGCAGCTTCACCACAGGCGCCGCTGCAAACTTGATTTTTTTTAAATGATGAGATAGAGAGATAGTGTCTTCGGCAAAGTTGTAGATAATTTTAATACAAACAACATTGCTAAAAACATCAACCTTCTATCTGGTCACTGTGCCGAGGTACGTGTTTTTTAAAATGGCGAGCCGTGGAAACTAGTTTTTTGTGATTATTTAATAAATGTGTAGTTGTAGGTCAAAATAATGTTCTACAAAGTTGTACAAATAAACAAAATATAAATTTTATCTGTACTCACCTTACGTCTAAAACCTTTATGGGAGAAGTTATAGTAGTTTTATTGTGAAAAATATACGTTTTTCATAGCCCTTTAGCTGGCGGGGATGCAAGTGGATGCACATGAAACCTCATAGGGTTCAAAATATAGGATGTATTATAGCATATTATGTTAGTTTCATGTGTATCCATGATTATCCCCAAGGGTGAACGTGTGTTCTATGAAGTAGTGAATATACCATTAAAACTATCATAAATGCCATTATTCCCAATTGAGAACCCTATTATCGTGAAGAAACTGATCGACGGTAGCAGCATCTTTCTTTCCATCCTCCCTTGGTTTCATTTGAGTAGCGTAAGCTAGTTTATCCGCTTGATACTCTGCTCTCAGATCTGCTGTTTTTCAGCGCTTGAGAATTTCACTACTTTATTCGAAGATCAGTGGTTTTCTGCCACACTTGCATTTTGAAGATGAACTTGGAATTAAATTTATAATATTAGGTTGCAACTTGAACGGACTATTGAAGTATTCAGTCTGGCAGATACGGTGATCATTTCGGTAAAGTTTAAGCCAAAGTTTTTGGAAGTGCTTGCATAGAGAAGAAACAGAACTACGAATTTCTGTAGCAACCTCTTCCATACTATCCGGCTGGATTCCGTAATATGAAAAAACTTTCTCACATACCAAATTCAATTTGTCTTTCTGTTCTCCATCGCAGTTTCTCCATATTAAATAGAGATTTTTTTTATCAATCCCATCTGCAATATTAATAAGAGAAGCATACATTTCTCAACTCAACAAATTTTCTGTACCAGTAATATTGCGCATTGCGCACTGCATAAGTGTGACTAGAAGTGCGTAAATGCTAATAAAAGTACGCTTTTAGCGAATAAGTGCTAGGAAGACTCCAAGACGACTCATCGTAAAAACCACTTATGATGAGACCAGTTAGAAATGTAAAATACAATACAAACTCATTATCCATGTGAGGACTGAAATTAAGACAACTTTTTCGATTTTTCATTACTTGTTATGTCAGCCATTTTCTGTACTTGAAACGCACTTTTATCAACACACGGTTTGCACGGTTTGCACTTTTTCACCTCATGATTCGCGATCCACAATCCACAGATAAATAAACTCTCTCGGCTGTAGAAAAAAAGGTGACAGGTGCGCATGTGTGTGTGTGTTTGTGTGAGTGCAAGTGCATGGATAGAAGTAAGAGAGGGTGAAGTTAGGGGTGAAAGGATTTTCTTAAAATGTGTGTGTGTGAGATATATTGAATTTTTAAGAGTATTGTCATAAGAGCGCGTGGGCCCTGGTATCTGCACAACTCAATAGCAACAATTATGCATAAAATTATAAAAATATACAAAACATACAAGTTTTTACACGATAATAGGGTTCTCAATTGGGAATAATGGCATTTATGATAGTTTTAATGGTATATTCGCTACTTCATAGAACACAGGTTCACCCTTCGGGATAATCATGGATACACATGCAAACTAACATAATATGCTATAATACATCCTATATTTTGAACCCTATGAGGTTTCATGTGCATCCACTTGCATCCCCGCCACTAATACGCGCTATGAAAAACGTATATTTTTCTACAATAAAACTACTATAACTTCTCCCATAAAGGTTTTAGACGTAAGGTGAGTACAGATAAAATTTATATTTTGATTATTTGTACAACTTTGTAGAACATTATTTTGACCTAAAACTACACATTTATTAAATAATCACAAAAACTAGTTTCCACGGCCCGCCATTTTAAAAAACACGTACCTCGGCACAGTGACCAGATAGAAGGTTGATGTTTTTAGCAATGTTGTTTGTATTAAAATTATCTACAACTTTGCCGAAGACACTATCTTCTATCTCATCATTTAAAAAAATCAAGTTGCAGCGGCGCCTGTGGTGAAGCTGCGAACTAAGATTCGATCACGTTTAAATGCGTTATATTTTTTGAAAATTTCATCTGAAGACACCAAAATGTTACAAATACGTTTTTACGAGTTATTGTAAAAAGTTCATGTTTTTGGCGTTTCGTCCCACAGTGCGTCGGTCAGTCCGGAGCACAGTCTGACAGCCTCGAGACAGGTTTAATTTTCTTCGTTTCCGTTTTGACCATCATACTTCACCGTAGCCACATGACGTGATGTGTGTTTGTCAGGTAGATACTGCAAAAAACGATTGAAATTCATGTTTAATTGGTTCGATTGGGATGGGTTCCTCCGTAATCATACCTGCATAGCTGCAGGTGCATCGTTCTTCTTCTTCTGATGAGCGCAAAATGAAAATTTAATCATTCATTTTTCACCTAGCCGTTAGTTCTTGAGTTTGTATGACGAAAGGATTTGGTTATAAGTGCTGGTACCATTCGAAATTTCACTTTGACGCATGTTACACTTGTATGAGGATGGAGGCTAGCGACTTCAAGAGATAAACATACACGGCATGGAAAGTGTTATTGACAAGGCGTGGGAACGGTTGCGGACGTATGTCGAGGGGAATTCATGAGATGAAAGTTGTTTTGATGATGGGATAAACAGCCCCAGGACGGTTGAGGTAACGAGTTTAACCGATCAACAACATTCCGTTCCAGAAGGACTGGCTTATCAAGTCATCATAGGAGACGAGATGGTTTATACTATGGCTGGAAGGAATTTAGTTACCGACATCTACTTCAATCGATATGAGCTGACAATGTTTTGTCGATAAAAGTAGACAATGACATAAATTCGATCCTTAGCTTATCATTAAAGTCAAACCATTCTTTTCACCAGCGATTGGAGGAAGAAAACAAAGATACTTGTGTTTGCTTATTCAATTCAAAGATCACAAAAAAAAGTTTAAATATTCTCGAAACCGCATTTCGCATGACCATCTCAGCTTCAAGTTTTCCATTAACGTCTTTTCCGAATTGGAAACATTTACCCATTGGATGACAATTGAATAGAACAAGGCCAAAGTCCTCCGGACGCACTCGCCACTTTCCGTAAATAATATTCAGCACATTGCCCCACAATTACTTTTTAAAGTGCTGTCCCCACTTTCAGAAAGATATTGAAAGAAGAGTGCCAAAATCAATAGACTTTGCCAAATTCATGTTTTATTCAACAGCCGAGTCACCTTATCAAATTTCCACAATCGTTTTCACCATGTATCCTATCCATCCCCTTTCGCCTTCCACCGATAATCCTTACCTCCCTTCTCTTGGCAAGCGGTTGGTTCTATTTTTGGTAGAGTCTGAACATTTATGATAAAATGTATAAAAGCTGCTGCTTGGGGTGACTGAACGAACTAAAGCTGCATTTTATTTCCATCTTAAGCAATCCGTGTGCGAACATATCTAACGGGAAAGGAACTGGTCATACGGAAGAAAATTGCTAGATCGTAACAGTTTTTATTTTTTTTTCCGTTTTCGAAAGAGGAGAAGCGCCCGTTCTTCTCTAGCTAGGCAGGCCGGCTGTCTTCGAAAAGCAGACCAGCTATTGAAGTAGAGTCATTATGGGAGCAATTTGTCGGTACTCGATGATAATCACAAGTCAAGCTGGCGTCATCGGCTGTGGGAGTTGAAAGGAGCTCGAATGACGCTGAACTTTGAAACATATTTTGACCTCTAAAGGGTTTTAGTCTTTCATATTCTCCCAATCGCTGTGTTGGGAATAAAAATTTAACTTTAAGATTATGCGGGTGTCAGTTTGGTGATCGTTTGATATGAAATAGAGGTTGTACGGAATCAAATTGCACCACTTTTAAATGCCTATTACTATTTAGCCGTTGGGTATTTTCTATTGAAATGTTGGGTGGAATTAGTTCAATGTGTATTTGTTAACGCTGTGTAAGTTTCACTAGTAGATGTGCTATCGTTGCGAAGATGGAGTCGGAAGAACAGCAGTGGTGCAAAGAAATTTTGCGCACGTACATCGAAAAAAAGCGGCAAAAATTGATCTTCGTATAGTGTTTAGAATCACAAGCGGGTAGTTCAAGCTTTCAAGGGGAATCCCAACAGTTCAGTTCGAGATGTGGCGAAGAAACTGAATCTAACCAAAACTTTCGTACAAGATGCGAAAAAACGTGAAAGACTACACACGTACAAAGTTCAAAAGGCGCCTTATCGCGATGAACGGCAGAATACGGTAGGCAAAACACGTTCACGGAAGCTCTACACCCAGATATTGACGAAACCACCTAAAAGAATGCCTTCAAAAGCATCTACTTTCTCTTCGGAGGTCACACGATGGTCCTACGATTTTCTAGCCGGATTTAGCCTCTTGCCATTACTCGAAAGAAGTTTTGGTGTGGTACAAGGCTAAGGAGGTCAATTTCGTGCCAAAACATCTCAACCCCCCCGAACGCACCGGAACTGCGGCCAATTGAAAAGTACTTGGCCATCATGAAGCAGGCACTTTGGAAGCATCATAAGAAAATAAAATCGGAGGAAGATATGAAGAAACAATGGATTGCCACGCAAAAAAAAAGTTGGTCCAAATGTTGTACAGGACCTTATGAGTATTGTAAATAAGCAGGTTCGTGCATTTGGATATGGAATTGAAATTGAATAAAACAAACATTTTAAAATATTCATAACATGTTTTATTTTACTTCCTGATAGTTTGAAGATGTTTGGTTGAACGGGCAAATTTTGCAGAATATTTGTGTGTGTCGCAATTTGATTCCGTACACCATTTATCTCTTCATCGCTGCAAAGTCACCTTTTAAGTCTATTCCAGCTTCCGCTAAACAATTGCCCAATATTTCCGGATTGGGTGAAATGAATGGCAATTGAGTGTGTTGAGGTCTTTTTCGATGAAATCAACCCTGTTTTCACGGGATCATTGAGCTATCTCTCGACGGTAGTGGAAGCAAGCCAAATTTGGCCAAGCCTACAGAGTGCGGCAGAAAATAATGCGAAAATGTTCAAACTTGAGTATTGGGTTAATTCGTGTACTAATTTTTGTTGAAATTGTATTTGTTTATGTTTACTTTCTAGTGCTGCATCCTAACATTGTATTTGTTTTATTGCAAATTTGTCAAAATGTTCGCGAAAGAAGTGATCATCAGTTTGTTGCTCGCCCAGAAGAAGCCGAAAGGGATTGCCAAGGTGGTAGGATGCCATTTGGCAACAGTTTACCGCATAAGAAAGTCCCTGTAGGATGGTCCTAAGCAGCGGAAGCCGGGAAGCGGAGGTCCGTGCTTTGCATGCACGCCGAATGTGATCAAATCGGTACGTGCAAAAATTGCTCGCAACCCGGTGCGTTCCATAAGAAAACTTGCAAAGGAAGCCAATATTTCAGGGAAATCCATGCGGAGAATCATCAAAGAAGACCTGCATGCATCTTCCAGAGGCAGAGTGAAACGCCACTAGATTACGGACCGGGTCAAGGAACTACGAGTGACTCGTTCCAAGAGATTGCTTTCCTTGTTGAAGAAGGAAGAAATGATAATCCTGTTCTCCGACGAAAAGTGTGGCCAACAGCTGCACGGACCGGTTCATTTCACCGCAAAAAATAGAGAACGTTTCGGAAGAAGTGAATTTCAAATTTCAACCCACACAGCCGGCTGGTGTCATGATGTTTGGCTTGGTGGCGTCCAACGGTTTGAAAATGCCGCCTGTTTTCATTGATGCTGGAGTTAAAATCAATACCGAAGTGTATATCGGTATTTTAAAGCACCAAGTGCTTCCCTGGGTGCAAGCCAACTTCTCCGGGGACCAACGCGTTGTCCTACAGCACGATGGAGCGTCGTGTTACACGTCCAATAGAACCCAACAATGGTTGAACGACAACATGAAGTTTTGGCCGAAGGATTTGTGGCCCCCTAGCAGTCCAGATCTTAATCCGTTGGATTATTCGATTTGGAGATATGTTGAAGCACGAGCCTGCAAAGCATCACACCCTAGTGTGAAAACTCTGAAGACAACCATAACACGCACATGGCAGTCAATGTCGGAGGACTACGTCTGAAAGGCATGCTCTGGCTTCCGGCGTCGGCCCGAGGATGTTATTAATAAAAACGGAGGACACATTGAATAAATTTGTTTAAAAGGACTTTAAAAAGATAACTGCACTCGAAAATGTTGATATTATTGCTTGAATTAGTTGAAAATGGGATTTGAAAGATATAGAAGAAATTTCGCATTATTTTCTGCCGCACCCTGTACAAATGTTTTGCATATTAAATGGTAAGCCAGAGGTGCCCGTTAGCTTAAATTTTGACCTAATCTATTCGGAATTTATGTTTATATTTGGTTAATCCAATCGATTCTATTTTTTTCACAAGAGGGAGCGTTTGATTTTTAATAAGGAGAAAAAAATAATAACTTACCTAACTACTTTTTACAAATTTAAAACTAACGTGTGAGATCACGGATGATCTGGTGTGGAGATCTGACACAGGACTCTCTGAACCGAGCCAGGGTTGATGCTTTCCGTTCTTCCAACACCTGAAGACCAGCCAGGCGATGGATCTCGGAGTTCCTAGTCCTCGGAGGGGCTGTTCAGAATCATTCTCAGGAGATTATTTTGAACGATATGTAGTTTATCATGGTGGGACTTGGCGCATGACTCCCAAACCAGCAAAGCGTATTCAATTACTGGAAGGATGATTTGCTTGTGGATAGCGAGGCTTTTTTTTGAAGGGATAGGAAGGACCTTCTGTTGATGAGAGGGTACAGAGTTCTCTTGAGGATGGAGCACTTTGTGGATATTTTGTTAACGTGGGATCTAAATAGCAATTTGCTGTCAAGGGCAAGACCGAGATAAACTACTTCACTCAACCTTTCGATGGGAGTGCCACCGAGGTGGACTTTCACATTACCAGGCGAAACTAGCCGATGGGATTTTGAGAGTGGAAACAGAATGGTCTGTGTTTTTGCTGCATTGATACAAACCTTTCAGCAGTTGAAATAGTCGGACAGAAAATTCAGGCCTTCCTGAAGTTTACGTGTCAGAGCTCGAATCACTCGACCCTTGTAGATGATCTGCGAACATAGACAAAATACCACTACCCGGTAGGGAGGAACGTCTGACGTGAAGATGTTGAACAATATGGGACCTAGGAGGTTCCTATGGGGGACCCCAGCGTCAACATTTAACACATCGGAATAGGAACCACTCAGGTAGACCTGGAATTTTTATGATTTTCAAGATGAAGATCGGAAAGTTGAATCGATGCAGCTTATACACAAGACCATCATGCCAGACATTGTCGAACGCCTTCTCGACGTCAAACAATGTCATGGCAGATGTTTTTGAAACTTGTTCCGCCTTACGATGTTAGAAACTTTATTTTCGTTTGAGAATTCCAGCAAACGAATAGCTTCAAGATGGAGGATAGTAAGCTGATGGGGCGATAGCTTTTTGCACTGGTTGGGTCTTTGCCAGGTTTATGGATTAGGATAACTTAAGCTAACTTCCAACGAGACGGGAAGTAGCCAAGCTCCAAGCATTTGTAGTTAGAAGACACCGGCCAGGTGGACAAAGAAGGCAATGCTTAAGTTTTTTAACTCAAGGTTGAGTACTTCATCGACGGCCTTTGTCCCATGGCCGAATGAAATGCCATTCGGACATTGCGTGACGTGGTGACACGGCTCCCATTCAAAAATTATGTTGAATGACTGTGCAGAGGCCATTCATTTTGACCGAGCCCTTTTCCAAGTGGGCCAGATAGAGCAGATCCCAATGGTTTCGTACCTCGGCCCGCTTCATGGGGAACACTTGGATCAGCTTGAGATTAAGTCGTTTCAGTTCCTCGATGATATCCTCCGGCGGGTAATCCGGTAGTCCACGTATAACCACCATCAGTGGCTTACTTCCGTGGCTGTCGTGTGTGTAGTATTCGAGCTGCTTCGATTCCATGAACCGTCTTGTAGCTTTGAAATCTGCTTCGATGGAGCAGCCGATCTTGGTGCCCATGCTGCACAGCTTAAACAGCGGATGGCTGCAGGCAGCAGCTGACGTTGTAGGGGGGCTTGAGGCGAAGGTACCCGCTATTTTGTTGCGCGTCATTGCAACAGTGATTGGTGTCTGTGGGTTTGCTGCCAACTTCTGAAGCTTAGATTTAAAGCTTGCCACCTCGAGCAGGTGGCCAAGCGTTGAAGAAACACGAGGAGGGCCCGAAATCACGACACGAACGACGAGCGTAAAGAAATCGAAACATTACACTACAGAATAGCGCGAAAAACAAAAAAAAACACACAACGATATCAAGTTGGATTACCACTGTCTGTTTGACCAAAGATGTCATGAGTTCTTACAATATAGTTAGCCTCGATACCATAGTAGCCCGACAAGACCTGGACCGTATAGAAACTGGAGAGACTTCCTCCGTTGCTGATGACGATGATGTTGTCGAGGATTTAAATACTAAAATCGTTGATTTGCTTGACTAGGGACGTAGTATCTCTGGCTTTGGCCGGACATATAACGTTTGCTTTAAAAAAAATCGGCTTTTTTCGGATGGTGATAAAAAAAGCTATGACAGATAAATGCTTTGATAATTTTCCAATGGAGGTAATTATTTAAACTTACTTGCAAAAAAAAATGTGAGTGACGTCCCGGCAGTTCCAGCGTGTAGGCATATTTTTGAGTTCTTTCTACGTTTTATTTATCAATTCCTCTTCAGTTTTCGTGGCAAAATCGATGCGCTCTTACGCTTCAGATTGGCCCAGAAATTCTAGATGGGACACAGTTGGGAGACGTTGGGTGGGTTCGCCGACTTGGGTATTCAGCAGCTCCATCTTCTCCAACGATGTCTTTGAGTAGTGGACTGACGCCAGATCCTGGCAGAACACCGCGTTTTCGCCCTTAAGGTATTTCTTGATGAACGACGCAACTTCCGGCAGGCATTTCGTACTATGAATTTCCCCGTTCACGGCCAGCCCGGAGCTAAGGAAGAGCGGCGTTGACATCCCCTTCTCGCTGATTGTCAGCCACAGCAGCACTTCCTTGGGGAACTTGGTGTGTGAAATGCACTTCACCTCGGAGCTCACTTCCTTTGTGGAGCGCCCTGCCAGTCGTTGCCATCCAGTGTGAGATAAGTCTCGTCGAGTTGACCATCTTATTCAGCCGCTGCCGCTGCGTCATTGCCTACAGCTCCGAAACCAGTGGACGTGACTTCCGCTTTCTGTCATATATGTTCATGTTAGCTAGGTATTTTTTCACTGTTTGGCCGACCTCCCGACCAAGCTCACGCATCGATGTAGCGACTTTTCCCTCGGTCTTCCTCTTCAGCATCCTATGGAGCTTCTTGTCGCTCAGGGTCGTCGGCCGACCGGAACCGAACTTTCTTTCGGTGCTCTGATTGTTGTATAATAGTCCTAAGATATTGTAGATGCCGGAACGGACTTCCACGGGTTTTTGGGAGTTATTCACTTTCCTTGATTGAAATTGGTTCAATAAATACTATATTTTGTTAATCGTTTATAACCCAGTATTGTTGGTAGTTGTTGTTGTTTTTGGTGATGTTGTTACTGTTGTTTTCTGTTGTATCGTTTTTACTTGCAGTCAGGCTAGGTTTGCTCCTCCGTTTGAGCGAAGAGTGGAGTGTTTCGGCCACGCGCACGGCATAAGCTGTATGGTGCACCGTGCGTGTTCGGCATCTGCTCTACACCGACGAATACACGCTCCTCTCGTTCGGTAGATCGAGCGAGCGAAATGACAAAAGAGAAATCTCGAAAGTTTGCACTGCACTGCTCGTGTGTTTGGTAAGAGCGCGCTCGTCGAGCAAACGAGTGTGTTGCTCTACGTGCCTTTGAACAGTCTTTCTATTGGCGTAGGGGAGTAAAAGCTCCACTCTGATGTAACCTTCGAATAAGGATGTTTGGAAGAATGGAAGAAAAATGGTTTACAAAATGTTTTTCTGGTTAAACTCATGCGCATCATGAGGTTTATTGGATGATTTTTCATAAGACATTTTCATTCACAGAAAAAAATCTTTTAGTAAAAACCAATATGCCTGTGTTCAAAACAACCATGAAATTTCAGTCAAATTTACTATGTTTATTGTACTACCTACAAAATGTAAGGCATGTTACTTAATTTGTTTTTTATTTCAATTCTTTGTCTTACATACTATTTTATAATTTTTAAGAGTTTCAGCCCGATGAGCTCTTCAGTTTTGTTTAATATTTTATGTGTTTTATGTGTTAAGTGTGTTTTGTGTTTTAATTATGTTTTTACAGATTAGCCCTTGGGGTATTGACATGTAAGGCATGGTAAAATCAAACGCATTTATCGTTAGGGGAAGATTGTTGGTGTTTGCGCTTAATTTAACCCTCGAAATGGTAGTTTCTACTGCGGTTGCTTTTGCGTGTTTGATTTCATGACACCGTCCATGATGCAACACATACAAGATGGAAATAAAAGTTAATTTACGAATAAATTAGAACCGAGATAGTTTACTACCAATGTTTCATTGTGAAAACCGTCTTGAAGCACTACTGTATCGAATTGCTGTTGGTTGAAAGAAGTTTGGATGTATTTTTCTTAGATATTGGTTGGTAAACAAATGTTTGCTTGGTAATGTAATTTTGAACCTAAATTCAAGAATATTGTCATAAAAAGCCTTTTCTCTACTGTTCCCTGCTGGCAATAAGCTTCCCATACAAAATTCAATCATTTTACGCAGTCATCGCATAGAAATCACACATTTTCATCATTTTCCAATAAACGCTGTTTCGCATTAGGTAACCGTAAGTGTTAACTTAAAATGAATAATTTATCATGAAAACATCAAAGAAACATACAAGAACACTAATAATTTGTAGCTGAAAACAGTTTCCAACACGAATCGTGTAATAATTTCCCTGGGAAAACATAATGTTTTCTTAACGGAGCGATTTTAACAAAAAAAGTTCTTAGGTTCCCATGGAGAATTTTTACAATTCTTCAACGATCATCCACTTAACAGTTTTAATTTCAAAATAAAGGCAGAGAAAGCTCTGCAAGGTGCCAAATCCGTGTTTCTTTTTTAGATCTTTGGTGAATAATTCAATTCCCCACCTTGTTTCGCCATCGAAGACTGGTAGTTTTCAGGAATTATGTAGACGGAACGAATGGTCATAGGCTTTGTGCACAAATTACGTAACGCAAAATAAACGGGATTTGGGACCCCCTCTCCCCCTATGTAACAATAAGTAACACGTGGCCAGACTCCCCCCTTTAATTACGTAACGCTCACGGACTCCCCCCCCCCTTATTTCTCAATTGTGATAAAATCATCACAAAACTGTTATTGTTGTAATTTTTTATGTTTTGGGTTACTTGACCCTCTCTCATTTGGGTTACTTGACCCTTGCGCTGAACTGGCCGGCTTGACGTGCCGCAAAGGCTCAGTAGGGATTCCAGGACCCGTAGCTAAGAGTCAGTTCCATTGTGGTTATATCACATCAATTATTTTTTCCACTATAGCAGCAGCACATCGATATTGTAGATATACTATTCTTTGTAATTTCAGGTCATCCAAAGAACTCCTAAGTATTTTTAAATAATTTTAAATATATTTTGTTTTTTTCTTATCTGCCAGAAATAGGTCTTCCAGAATATCTGGGTTATATTAAGAGCTTTTATTTGACAGTTTGTTACTTTGATACATATTCGAAAAAATGTTCCGTCGCATTAAATGGCATTGCAAAAAGCTTGCGTATTTTTTATGGAACAATAAAATATATAGAATAACGATAAATTTTTGTGATTTTATTTCCAAAATGTACCAAAGTGAATTGAGCGTGAAATGACAATTATTTTCATTTTGTCAAATGGAACACATCATTTTTCCAAAACAGGGCTATCAAACTTACCAAATTGCAATGCAGCTCTCAAAATTATCTTCTTCGTCTTCGCTGTCTGAATCTTCGAAATTATTTTCGCCATTTGAAGCTTGTACGTCTTCACGCTCAGTCAAATGAAGAGTCTGAGCATCTTTCATTAAATTGGTTGCTTTTATAAAATTAGAACCGTTATAATTAGTGACAGAGTGAACTTGACCCAGATCAATGTCAAAGTTATTCATAGCCTTAAGAATTATGCCACAAATAACTTCCACCGTACTGAGGCCACATTTTTTCACCATAAAGAATGTGCACACCAAAAAGTAGTCGTCGGAAATGCCCTAATGCAGTCTTCTCCGTGTACGCTTTGCTAATCCGATCACTACTACATGAATATTAATGTATGTGTGCTATGATGAAGACGTCGTTTAGCTACAGTAACCTTTATTCAGTAAAATGGCGTCGAATCAAGAACGCGTGCGCAAAGCAATTTTGCACAAAAGAGTGGAAAATCCAGATATGTCGCACGGCGATATTGCCAAGTCATTAAAAATCGCAAAATCGACGGTTACTAAAGTGCTAAAAAACATTCAGCAGCGCTTAACTTTAAAGAGAAAGGTCGATTCCGGAGATAACCATGATTCTCGTTTCGTCGCGGAGAGGAAGAAAGTGATTAAAGAATTTAAGAAGAAACCGAATATCTCCGTTCGTGATGTGGCGAAAAAAGTGAAAATGTCGCCATCGTTCGTCCAGAAAGTGAAGAAAAGTGCAGGCTTGAAATCATTCAAAGTAGGTGTTGCTCCAAATCGTAACGACAGCCAGAACAAGAGCGCAAAATCTCGATCGAGAAAATTATATGACACTATGCTGAAGGAATACGACTGCATAATATTGGACGACGAAACATATTGCAATGCTGACTTTAAGCAGATACCGGGACTACAGTTTTATACCTCGTTGCAAAGAGGAAATGTTGCTGATCGTTTTAAGCAAAAAAAATTGTCGAAGTTCCCAAAAAAATACCTCGTATGGCAGGCAATATGTGGATGCGGTCTCAGAAGCGACATCTTCATCACGACTGGCACTCAAAATGGACAAATTTACGTAAAAGATTGTCTGAATAAACGACTGTTGCTGTTCATTCGGGAACACAACGGTTCGGTGCTGTTCTGGTCTGACCTGGCATCTTGCCACTTTGGAAAACTGGCTAAGGATTGGTACATTGCTAATGGTGTAAATATTGTCCCAAATTAATGCAATCCGCCAAATTCGCCAGAACTCCGTCCGATCGAAAAGTATTGGGCTCTGGTCAAGAGGAATCTTCGAAAAACGAATAGCGTAGCAATTGATGAGAAAAGCTTCAGGCGTAACTGGCAGAAAGCTGCAAAATTGGTGACGGATGACACTGTGCAAAAACTGATGGAAGGTGTCAAACGAAAGGTGCGGGCATTTGGATATAACAGGTCAAATTGACTTAACTGTATATGTTTTATATTTGTATTTTTATGAAGTCTTAAATAAATGATTTACTTTTGATTTTCTCATATTTTCCATTTAATACCACTAATTTACCGTTGACTACTTTTTGGTGTGCACATTCTTTAGCAAGGGTGTGAGTGTAAAGCACGCCATTTTCAAAAATTTGAACTACAATACCAAGCACAGATCTTTCCTTACCCTATGCAAGGTCCGCTTTTATTCAAACTATGCAACCCGCGAATGCTGGTAATATGCACATTACGGTCCATCGATATACTTTTGAAAGTTTCTTTTGAACATCTCCCGCGGAAATGTTTTCCTTGTTCTACGTTAGAAGTCCGGACTCCACTGCCTTTTCCTTGTGAACGGAAGTAATATGCCGAGTCAAATTAAATTTCTAGTAACGCTGCAGCGACCGCCCTTTACACAATGAGCATATAAAAACGGTTTTTTCGGAACCATTGTGACAAATTATTTTCTTTTCCGAAAAAACTCGACACATCCCCACTTAGCTTCCTTTTCTCAGCCATCATTGAAAAACAATACATTACCCAACAAAAACGTCTACACTCCATGAGATAGGTACGACCGCATAAAACGCTGACAAAACTCCGAAATCCAAGAGCACGGAGCATCTTTGTTTTGCTCCGTGTTTCTCTTTCTGCATGACACACGCTCCCGCTTGGCAATGCTCTTGCTCCGTTTTCAAATTCTCGTACACGGCGTGCAACCGATGATCACACGGCGTGTGTCGAGTTTTCTGCTCCGCGTGTGGTTTAAAACGTTCACATGCTAGCTACACGTGCGAAGAGAAGCCAAGCCTGCTTGCAGTCAGTGTTTGTGAGTTGATAGTGTTGGTCTTTGTGTTGGCTGTGGTAGATGTTTGATGTTGGTTAGCATTTAGCTCGTTTTTGAGTTGTTTGTTGTTTTCTTCATTGTTTTCTGTGTTTTGTCTCTTCTTTTTCTTAATTGTTGTTCGTCTGTGTCCGTTTCCATTTGATCGTCCGGAAAACCTATGAAGTCTTCCAATTCATTGTCTGATTTGGGTAATGATGATTCCAACCATTCCTTATCTTTGTCGGGTGGCAAGTTGGGAATAACCTACGAATAACGCTCTTTTCACAGATTTTTTAGGTTATGAAAAACTGATGTTTGATCGATTTTTTAAGTTGAATAAAGAAATTTCCTATTAATCACTCGCACGCGTTTTTTTTTCACTTCACTTCACTTGACGCACAAGATGGCTTCGATAGTGTGGTCTGCTTTGAACGACGGTTTGAGGAGGAATGCGGCAATTGGCGAATTAATTTTAATTTTACTTAAACTTGACAGATGGAAAATAATCGACTAATCGACTTAAATCCCTTTGTGGTTGATCAACAGACCACCGACAAACCGACATGAAACTCAATCTGCATTATTGATCAAGAATCCATAACGACCGATTCAAATGTGCAGCGATCCCATCTGTCAAAACTTTTAGAATAATTTTATCTAGATCAAATAAATGTGTCCAGAATTGCTCAGATATGCACCTTCTCATCAAGTTCCCAAGCGTGTTCGTGGCTTCAATAAACGTTTTCAGCGAACACGAAGATAGATGTCAGCAATATAATTTGAACAGAAATATTAAATCATTTGCTATTGTCATTCATGTCGGTTTGTCGGTGAACAGGCTTTCGATAAAATATCTGTCAAAATTGAGCTCCCTCTGTCAGAAATAGGTCAGCTCGAGTAGCAGACCTCGTCGAATGTTTTAAGTCGGTCAAGCTAAAGGGAAAATTAAAATTAATTCGCAAATTGGGACACAGCCTAATTCTCTGGTTGAGAGTCCGCGAAAATGACAGGAGACAGATCGTGTAAACCACCCTGAATTAAAGCAATGCAAACACCGGTTACGCGAGTTCCGGTTGCATACTTCCAGGTCAAAAACGCACTGTATTGTTATTCATGTAAATTATATAATTTTGACCATAGGCTTCATACTATCTTTACAGTTTCGGTTGCCTCTCAAGCAAACCAATGCTTTGCAATGCTCTTACATATGTAGCTTTTAACAGATGGGTTCAATTCGTTGCCCCATAATAATATATTTGTTTAGCTACTTGCATCTATTGAGATAAGTATCTCCGAACGATGCTTAGTCTACATGCCAAGCATTACCGAAAGTATGCTGAAGACATCCATCCCAGACCCCGAGAGTAGAGAACAAAGGAATTTGTGAAGTAAATAAAACCTCCTTTCAACGTGATTTCACCAAATAAGTGAAAGTGGATTTGAATTTTTCCTTTCCACTGACTTTCCCTTCCTCAAACGTAAGAATTTCCAAATATAATTTTCCATTCATCTTCTCACTCCCTTGCACAAATTCTGCCGTTCTGCTGAGAAAAGCGATCCGAAACGAATACGACCATCGTCGTCAGGCATCGGAAAACAAATAAACACGCTGCTGATCGAAAGGAATCTCCCGAAAATAGAGGCAGGAAAAAAGTCGAACCACGCCAACACACGGTGCCAGTTGATATTGGGATTTTTTTTTTGCGTTCTGCTCTTAGTTCATCCACATTTGTTTTTCCAAATCGACATCGAGCAGAGAAAGATCAATATGCTTTGAGATGCGAATGGAGAATGCTGCTCGTGGCCTCCTCAAAGCCACTCACTGCCACTGGGTCGACGGGACAGCTTCGAGAAAGGGGGTGGGGTGGTGGGGGGGGGGACCTATGTAGATGAAAATGACGCAATCAACGCGTCGCCGTCTTCGTAGAAATGCAGCAGCAGAAGAGGACAGCAGACAGATAATCGACATTGGAATGGAATGCCGGCCAAACCACAAAGTCCGGTGACAAATCTGGGACGTCTGAAATTCAATATGCGTATGGGAGCGGTGTGATCGGTACACAGTTGGGGAATAAATTTGGTTTAAAAACCAACGTAGGGATTTTCCGAGAACACAGAACCAAAGTAACTCTAGAGTCAAGAACATATATTTTGATTATCTTAATACCCCTGAAAAATATCTTGTCGCAATAAGACACACAATTTGCATTCTACTTGCCTTTTTTTTGTCATGTTAGCTCCGTTTAAAGATAATCCTCTGGATACGTGATTCCACAGTACCTAGGACGAACGCGATGTCCTAAAAAGCATTCCATTCGATCACTCCTCTTACTCTCAGGAACTAGATCGGTGAGTTTGAGTGTACCTTATTCCGGTGTGTAAATTTGAAGGAAACTCAAACCAAAGACGAGCCAGGCAAAAAACAAACAAGATGCTATTCCGACGGCTTCAGGGGTTGGGGGCACAGATGGACACGCTGTCTAATGCTCCTCTTCTTCAGCAGGGTGGAAAGTGTGTTGGTGCGAAAAAAAAAGAATCATTGCCCGATAAATCTTCCTTTATTATCTAGTTTGGATCTTTTTAATGTTATTTTCATGATAATTTCAGTCGTTCCGAGTCCGTCTCGTTTCCGCCTGGGACCATGTGGGATGCGCCATTTCCTCTCAGGTCTCCCAAATGCAATTGCGAGGGAGTAGAGGGTCAATACTGAGCTGATATTTTCATTTAATATTTAGAGCGCGTGTAAAACATTCCAACGAGCAGATCGTTGTTATTGCCAAGGAGAACAAGGAACTTGATTCAAAATAGAACGCCCTATCACCCTTCCCATATGAAAATTTTATTGTTTTGCAATTAGTAGGGTAACCTATTTGATTTGGACAATGCGTTAAACAACTTAAATGTGCACAATTCTGGTAAAATCAAATAAAAGTGTCGAAATTGGAGTGGCGTAACGGAGGATCCAAATCAGTTAATTTATCCTACCCAATTTATCCCAATTTTGGTGATACTACAAGTTTTTAGATCGCAGATGGCGTCGAAAAAAGAACAAGTGTGAAAAGCAATTGTGTGCGGTCACAAGGAAAGCTCGGATCTATCAGTAAGAAAACTTGCAAAAAAGCTTGGTTTTGCTGCAGCCAAGAAGGCTGGGAGTGGATCAAAAACGGATCAAATATTGCAGAAGCAAGTATTGCAGAAGAGACCAGATCTTTTGGTACGTACTGTGGCTAGAAAAATAAAAATGTCCCCAACTTTCGTGCATATTTACAAGCACTGGCAAGGTATGAAGTTGTTCAAGGTTAAAAGTGTACCGAACCGTAATGATAAACAGACGGTGCTCGCAAGTGGTATCGTGAATATTTGACGAAATTCTCCTGTGCGATAATGGACGATGAAACTTATGTGCTCGAAGATTTTAAGCAGCTTCCCGAAATGTCTTATTATACTGCCAATCAACGAACGGCGACGAGCATTTCAGGACGAAGAAAAAGGCAAAGTTTCCAAAAAAATATTTGATTTGGCAGGCAATATGCAGCTGTGGTCGAGCAAGCCAGAGCTTCATCACTACCGAAACGGTTGTTACCATTCCTACGCGGCCATGACGCTCCCTCGCTATTTTAACCTGATTGGGCATCTTGTCACTACCCCAAAGATGTTTTGGAATGGTATAAAGCGAATGGAATCCATGTTGTACGGAAAGAGGTGAATCCACCTAACTGCCCGGAGTTGCGACCTATCGATTGGTATTGGGCTCTCGTGAAGAGAGAACTGTCTCAATATAAACAACATGCTACAACTATAGAAACATTTCGAAAGTCTTGGACAAAAGCAGCTAAATCGGTTGCAGAGAAGTCTGCACAGACCCTAATGGCTGGAGTAAACTCAAAAGTCTGTACAGCTTAGCTGAAGATGTTGACAAATAAAAGTAAAAAAAGTTTGTAGTTACTTCATGCAGCCTAATTAAGTAACTGTGATTAGTTTTTAGATGACTAATAATGCATAATTAAATAAACAAAAAATGCATCTTGGATTGAGCTAACAGCAAATTTGCTTTATTCCGAATTTTGTCGCGAACAAGCCTTATGAGCTTACTCAAGCTATTATTTCAACAAATCAGCTTTGATTAAGCACTGCTTAACAAAAACGCGACATACACAACTGATTTCCAGCCGATTCATTAGTGAAATGACCATGCAGGGGAGGATTAAAACCTCCATTGCTCAAGATACAATGAAACCAAAGAGATCGAATCGAACGCGAGAAATGCTGTTCGGTTTAGTTATTGTATTCAGGTGTTCATATCGCTTTCGCATATGTAACCGTAAAAATAAGCTTTCATCTTACCGTGCTATAAAATACTTCCAAATATCATCTTAAAAAAAAAATAACCCCTACAAATCTACATCCGAAAACATGAATCAAATGAATCCTAGAGGGTTTGAGCTGTTTAGTGGAATACCTGTAACTAGAAATTAGAAGAAAAATTAGTTTTCTCCATTTAATTCCAACTACCTTTGCTTATCTTCGACAGATACGCGTATTTCGTCTACAATGTGAAGACTTCTTCAGTGTCACGTACTAATAACTCGACTTAAATGGAGAATACTAATGAATCAAATACAAAAAAATCCAATTGGAATCGAATTATCTACTATCTCCACAACATTGAACTACAAATCTAACATTTACAAATTTACATATTTACAAATGGGTCCAAATAAACGTACTGCGTTACACTATTCATGAAGGTACTGCATGAATGAGGGTGGTAATGCAGATATCTGGAAACGACAGAATCTAGTATTACTGCTAGAGACAGGGAACTCACCAGGTGATCCGTCGGCGTATAGACCGATCTGCTAGTCGGATACGACGTAAGGTGCTTGAGAGGGCAATCCTCAACAGGCTGTCGACGTACACGGAAGGTACAGGCTGCCTGTCAAGAACCAGTTTGGCTTCCAACGATGACTGCTATCTTATCTTTCATCAAGGCAGCCGAGACAGCACTCCAGCGCTGAAAGCGTCCGCTACTGCGCAATGATTACCCTTAACGTAAGGAACGCATTCAATAACGCCAGTTGGGAGGTCTGATAGCTCGCTCCTGTGCCTCCGGTTTCTGGGTGCTTGTACAGGACTCTGACAAATCATTTCCACAATCATATACGTAGACCAGACAAGGAAGCGAGCAGAAGTTGCTCAAATCACCTCAGGAGTTACGTAAGGTTGTATCCTCGGGCCCACTGCTTTAAAACACAATATACGACGAAATATTAAGACTAAAGTTCCCTGTTAAGTTTAAGATTGTCGGTTTTGCGGACGACATCACGTTCGAGGTCTATGGCGAACCCATCGAAGAGATTAAATTAACGGCTACTCAATCTATCGGCATAGTAATGGAATGGATTGGCTCCAACAAATTGGAGTTAGCTCATTACAAGACGGAAATGATAGTGGTTAACAATCGGTAATCGGAATAACAGGCAACGATTAGCTTGGTTAACTGCACTATCGCTTGAAAGCAGTCCTTGAAGTACTTGTAGGTCATGATTGACGACAAGCGGTGCTTTGGTACACAGAAAAAAATTATTAATTTTAACAAGCGTGTAAAATATCCCCTCGTTTGAATCCAAGCTAAAGGAGGCGTAAACAACGAAATTGTTTGCAACTTTTCATGTGCCATACAATAATATTGGAAATCTTTCATGCAATAGGCTGGATTCAGGCGTTATCTGGCTTAAACTTACATGAAATATCCCATTGTATTCTGGCAAATCTAGCATTCCCTTTATGTGCATTAGAAAACGCAAAAAATTCAATGTATCTTTTTATCTGTGTAGCCACGTCGATCATGACATCATGAAGGCTTGCACGACTGATTCGACACTATCTCGTATTGTGATTCAATAGATCTGAGATACAAGAGAGCAAGCAAACGCTTCTGGCTAGTCTTGTCTTTAATTAGGTATGGTAGGTCACTGCCATTAATACTAACAGCTGCGTAGGTAATCTGGATAATACGCAAGGGCTAATGTGCCGGAGAGTGGCCAGTGCGTGTCTCATCGTATCTCGCACCGTACTCTGCTTCATAGGGGGTATGATGCCTATTGTCATCATACTAAAGGAGCAGGGAGAATGTTTCGTCGGCGACACGGGGAGCTATCTTTTATTTGCATTAGACAGTACCTGCAGAAGTACGGGTACGTCGAGTCCCCCGCGTGTCCCGAGTGCACGTCCTTGGTTCAAGTACTGTACCCATGCCTTTTCGCTCAATTTTCAAAAATCTGTTCTATTTTCAACCTACACTGATAGGCAAAATAAAGTGCCCACCTCATCGTTTTTTCAATTTCTCTCATTTACTTGGTTCAAATTAAAGTTAACACACTGTGTTTTTTTATTATCTTATTTTTAAGTTTCACTTATGGAATACTGAAAAAAATGAGTTTTACTTAAAGAAAAATAAATCAATTTGTGTTGAAAAAGAAATAGTGACAATAAAGTGCCCACTTCATTCAGGCTACAGAAAACATAAATAAAAGTAAAATAAAAGCATTTCAATAATTTATGTATCCTACTTTGGCTTTCAGGACCTCCTGCAGGCGCTTCGACATGCTCTCGACCAGGTTCTTTAGGTGCTGTGGATCTAGCTCTTCCCAGGCGCGCTCCAGGGCTTCAAGATAGTTATTTTTATTGGTAACACCAGTTTTGTCAACCCTGGCATCGAGAATCGCCCACAAATTCTCGATGGGATTGAGGTCCGGGCTTTGTGGAGGCCATTCCAGTGGTTTGATCCGACAAGACCGGAGGAAAGACTTGGTCTTCTTGGCAGTATGGTTCGGGTCGTTGTCCTACTGGAATACGAACTTCTCTTCAAGGCCTGTCTGGATCAGCGAAACCTCCAGATTTTCTCGCAGGATGTTGATGTAAGAATCTGCCGTCATTATCCCGTTGATTTTCACAATGCTTCCCACTCCACCCCACGAAAAACACCATCACATTTCCTCCTCCATGCTTCATCGTGCCTTGGATGTGGCGCTCCTGAAGCTCCTCTCCCGATCTGCACCAAACACGAACCCGCCGCTTTCGGTTAAACAGCTCGAATTTTGATTCGTCCGTCCAGAGAACCGTTTTCCAGAACTCTAGGGGCTTATCAGCATGCTCCTTAGCAAACTTAAGCCGTTTGGCTTTGTTTGCCTTGCTGATAAATGGGCGCTTCCGGGCAAGTTTGCTATTCAACCCCTGTGCTACGAGACGGCGACGAACAGTTCGACCGGAAACTGATAACTGAAGGTTTTCCTGGATCTCGCGGACAGTTACCTTCAGGTTCTTCTTGACTTCGCGCATGATCTTGGTGTCCGTTCTCGCATCCGTTTTCCGCTTCCTGCCTCTGCCAGGGCGATCCACCACTGATCCAAACGTTTTAAGCTTCAGAAGAATTTTGCCAACTGCTGCCTTACTGATACTGTACTTCTTAGCGACAGCCCGGTGCGATTCACCGTTTTGCACATCACGAACGACCAATTTTCGGATACACAATGGAATTGCTTTCGAAAGCACTGCGTTCTCCATTTTTTTCAATTGAATCAAATGCGATAACGTATACAAATGCACCAGGTTGAGCCGTTTGCTTCAAAACATGTCAAAATATCAAAACATAAACAATCGAGGGGTCTTCCAATGGAAACTTATCGAAAACATATCGATTTTTGGAGTGGGCACTTTATTTTGTCACTGTTTTTTTTCAACACAAATTGATTATTTTTCTTTAAGTAAAACTCCTTTTTTTCAGTATTCCATAAGTGAAACTTAAAAAGAATATAAAAAAAAAAACTACACTGTGTTTACTTTAATTTGAACCAAGTAAATGAGAGAAATTGAAAAAACGAAGAGGTGAGCACTTTATTTTGCCTATCAGTGTACCGTACACTGACGAAACTTTCAACACTTTCTCTTCATATCTTTCATTCTAGCAAATACATCACTGTCCACTCTTGGTGCCTCAAGGTGATGAGCGAACATCTCCTTCTACATCATTATCGTTACTCCACGCACGAAGAATACAAACATAACAATTAGAGATTATTCAATTTGTAGGTTAGATGAGCTATAACTGACAAGGATGCATGAATGGAAAACTGAAAATGACTTTTAAAAAAGCATACAAAAAGTAGTGAGTGGATGTTATAATATAAAATGATAATAATCTCATTTGTCTGCAGATTGTGGTCCTGCTGCAATTATAAACGGACCCGCGCATCCACCATGAACGCGGGTTAGATAATGTATCATAGCCACGAGAAAAAAAATGATTTAAAATTATTTCACAAAACTTAAGATATCCATGGATGATCTGAAATTACATATAAAGAATCTGAATAGCATATAAAGAATATTGAACCGAAAATTTCGACGTGTTGCTCTGCTAATAAATGTGATATAACCACAATGGAACTGACGCTTAGCTTCGGGTCTTGATTCCTACTGAGCCCTTGCGGCAGGTCAAGCCGGCCAGTTTAGCGCAAGGGAAATACGCGAATCTGTCAAGATAAGCAATAGAGGTAATTGGAATTATGTGGAAATGACTAATTTCTCTTCTCATTTTCTAGTTATATGTATTCCACTAAAAAGCTCACACTCACCAGAGTTCATTTAATCCTAACTTTATCTATACTGACGCTAAAGCCCAAAATGCTGATCTGAAACTGACACACCGACACACCGGAATTTCGTAGGCCAATGGTCTCAATCACTGTTGCCATGTTCGATGGCACCATCGCCAATATCTAAAAATTGCTGAATCGATATTTACTGCTACTTGGTACGAGGAAACGTGTGACCATGGTGATGAAGACTATGGCATTTTTTTTGGTTGGTGCTCGTTGTCCGGTGCAGATTCTGGTTCAACTTTGTAACATACAAGGCTAGTTGTCGTTGTTGTTGCTTTCACAACTGCTCTATCTGGATACTGAGTTCGTGGGCTTCGCCGTTAATGGCTCCATAGCATAGACGTGTCGTACATACCGTAACTCATATATTATACGCATAAATCCATACAATCGGGATATGAGAGGGACCATCAGGGCACCCGATTTCAACGTATTGGATGGGGTGATTGGGAATGCCAACTCGCCGTTGCTAACAGTTTGTAGATACAAAGCGGACTTTTCTCCCTACTCATTGGGGCATCTTCTAGTTCGATAGATTGTATTTTTGACTAATTGGTTAATCTTGTTGTTGGAAGGAGTTTGTGTATAATCCCTTGTATAAGCCTAGGTGATGTTACCTATCGATGCATTAAATCCGTTTTTTGACCCTTTATGAGACCAATCGGTGGTTATTTAAGTAGTTTTAGTTCCTTGATTATCGACATTTTCAGCCCTGGGCTGGTTCATCTCCCGTGGTTATTTAAGCTTGATCCAGTCAAAAAGAGAGGAGAGCTCGTTGCTATTGGAATAAGTTTCCGTTGCGTGACTTATAATGTATACACTGAACCAAATAATCTTATGAGTTTCATAAGGTTCAACTTATGAACGATGCTTTGGAATTTCATAAGGCTGACTTATGAATGGATTTTGTTTCACCCGACGCTGTTCTTGTACGCCTTTAAGCTTTCCTGATTACAAGTGTTGATATATGCTAGTGGGCAAGTCACTGGACTCAAAACCTCATCGTTCAAGGTTCGAACCCAGGTTGCTCCATATTTTAATTTTTTCAACATCATTATACTTCATAAGATAAATTTATGAAATTCATACTGATTCCTTATAGCAAATAATTATAATGTAATCTTATGAATATCGGAAGTTTATTTCGCTGAGTGTAGTGATCATAACTGATTTTCGCTGATTTTTTTGGCGCGGATGAAATACATTGTGTATCTTCTCGTACAGAAATTTGATCACAGATATTACTTTTAGTAGGATTGGTTGTGTGGCTCGTTAAACCTTACCAGTGCCTTTAAAATCTTTTTATTTTGTTGTTTATTTTGTTGAAAATTTAATCGAATGGAATTTCCTTTGTTGCGAGATTGAGTGCATCTCTCCCAATGACTCTTATATAAGGTCAAGAGCACAGAACTTATCGGTATTCGTGATTAATGAACATATACACTAGTGTTAGGGTTGCATTGCAAGGTGTATCTTTATGCACTAAATAGTTGTTTTCTGTGACGTAAATCAGTAGTGTATATTTTGTGTTTCTAACAGAAACAAGCTGTCTGATGGGGCAGACCTTATCGCAACGTCATTGGATCTCTTGCATAGGGATCCACCCACCAAATATTCTTTGTCTCTTTAAAGCTGAAAAGTTTCCAATAGTGTGCAGTCGGGTCTCCTATAGTTCAATAGGTGGTATCATACCTCCTCCCTGATTTTTTGACTGAATTGCAGTAAAATACGTTGATTTTCATTTTAAAAAAACATCTCAATTGGTTGGAATTGGATGATAACACCCATCGTATTAAAGGAGACCTAACTGTTTGAAGAAACAAAAAAATATCAGGCGAATCACGTGTGATGTTTAACAAATTTCCTTCCGCACTTCCGCGCCGAAAGGATGTGTAAACATTCACTTTTCCGAAAAAGAAAGGAAAGTTGTAGGGAAATAAAAAGTCAAAAGTCTTCGTACTTGTTTTCCTTATCAGATCACGTGATGGGGCTGGAGTTTCGTAGCGTTTTTCTTCCTCGTTACGGTTTCCGTCTTCATGCTTTGCTTTGCCGTTTTAAGAAGCAACATCCACAAAAGGAACAACACTTTCCAATTCAATAACGCTCTCATGTACTTTCGATATGACGACACAGTTGATTTTTTCATGGCTGTACAGGGAAAGAGAAGTTTTCGGATGATGGAAGTAAATCCTTTACTTTAAAAACCGCAAACTTCATTTCTTTAAAGCCCCGTGAACGTGTTATCTGTTGGATACATAGAGCAATAAAAAAAAAACATGTTATGAGTTGTGGTTCTCAAAGGGTGATAATATGTTATTGACTGACAAAATTGATTTGTTTTGGGCTTAGGATAATTTGAAACCGATGACTGTTGATAGTTGGGGATAATGTTGGCAATTCACGAATCAAACAAACATATCTGGCATTTGTTTGTTACATCAGTGAATTGACAGTAATGTCCACAACTGCTCTTCAAATTTCTCTGTCTAGTCTCTAGTACATTCAATAAAAGTATACTTTTACAACTCAGTAAGTTTTTTGAAAATATAGAAGGAAGCTACGCATCGAATCAGCCACTTTTTATCACTTATGAGCTATGTGCCTTATTATGAGGTACCAGGTGGTTACCCACTGATTGCCTGTCGAACTGTCAAATTTTTGAGACGTCTGCATTGAAATACCTCAGATTATAATACAGGGTACGTGACAAATTTTTGCAATAAATGACATGTTTTGTTAAACTACCGCAGTTATAATGATTGTTTTGGGACTAATGAATTTTCGTGTACCGTTATAGAGTGTACCATTTAAAATCCGTACACACAAAACTCGTTCACAAAATTCGAGTTTTTATCCGAATATCACCAAATTCCACCATCAATTTAATTTATTTTGAGTTCATATCCCAATTTCGTAAACTAAGGCCTTAATCCCAGCTATAAGGTTCTGCACGAACTCAGAATCGACAATTTTTTGCATATTCACCCACGCTTTCTTCATTTCTTTTACATTCGTTACAACTTAAGGTCGTTCAGAAGGTGCTCCTTTATCATGGCCCAGTATTTTTAAGGGTTCAGATCTTTCGGCACGAAATTGACATCAGTCGCCTAGCATGTCCTTTGTGTAGTGGCATGATTCCAAATCCGGCCAGAAGATCGTCGGACTGTCATGTGCCTTCAGGAGATGGAGAAGTTATCATTTGCAGTCACATATAGGTATTCTGAAATCTGGTTGAAGTCCGCCTTTGCATAAAGGGTGTTCCAATCAAAATTTGGTCAAACAGTAATGTGTGTAAGTCGATCAAAGTTTTTATTAATAAGTCATATTCTGTTTCTTTTTCAAGTTCAGTTCATACAGAATACGGGAAAAATATTCAGCAACGCTTCCTTTTCACCGAATGTGAATTGCCGGGTCTTTCGTTTAACACTTGCCATAAGATTTTGCACAGTCTCCTTGTCTACTTTATTCGCCGCAGAACGCCAGTTTGCCTAGAACTGTTTCTCGCTCACAACAGCTTTTTGAGTCTTCTTAAGGTTCCGCTTGACGATGGCCCAATATTGTTCGATTGGGAGGAGCTATGGCATGTAATATGCCCAGATATATTTCCTGGTTTACGGTTCCGGTCGCAATGTAAACTTTGCTCTTCAAGCCACAGGTACAGATGGCCACAGATGCCACACCAGTTTTTAAGCTCTATCCACGGTTGAAGGCGCCATTTCCACCTTCTTTGCAACATCTCGGACGGAGAGATTGAGGTTCCGCTCGAAACAGCGGGCAACTCTGTTTATCCTCATTGTGGCCTTTGGCTCTCGATTTCACCCCGATCCAGCTTTCCTGGCTGTCGACGATAACAATTGATTTAGCCACATTCAACAATTTCACCAACTTGGCGTGGGAGTAGTTTGGATTTTCGCCATGCACGTGCAAAATTTTCATGCGTTGCTTCTCTTCCTTCGACGACGTTTTGATAACTGAAGTGCTAATCTCAAAATCAAAACAGAGGCATGATGCTACACGAACACATCTTCAAAATGAGGGGTGTGCAATTTTTTTAAATGCACGATGAAAGGGAATACATCAAGTTTAAGTCGATCAAATTTTGATCGAAACACCCTTTATGTCTTGTCACCCATTACAAAGCACTGTTTCGTATGCTTCTGGTCGTACAATTTCCGGGTACGAGTTTTTTGTCACGGTTTGGAGGCATCTGAACCTTAAACGGACGTAGTCCAGCTCGAGTTTTCCATAGATGTCATCACCGCTTTGAATTTGGTTTTGTGTGACCTAAGCGTGATGTTTGGGGTTCTATTGGTAACCTGTTTGACGATGCCTCACGCGTAATAATCAATCATTTATTTTATTTGGATGGCTAGGGGCCACCAAATTCGGGAATTGCTTGGAGCCACATTTCTTTCTCTCAAATTTCTGGAACATTTTCAGGTAGCCATATCTGTGTTTTCATTGTTTTCACTATGAAAAACCACTATCACACTTTCAGAATGACTCCGCAGGATTCAATGTGTGGGTTTCAATAAATTCAAAACTACTAGTTGTACTATTGGTCCAAACCAATTCACATCTGAAATCGGTCTTATGTATGAATACATAGTTTACTAGACGTCGCATGAATTCAGTTTGCCCCTTTCCTAATTGGACCTGCATTCGAACGGGGCTGGCATCTGTATTGGCTTGGTCTTGGGGCATGTTCATAAACGACGTAGACTCATTTTTAAAAATCTCAGACCTTCCCCCTCCCCTCTCATAGATTTTTCTACATAATTTTTTTTGAAATTTTATATGGAGAGTAGACTTTGGTCGAACCTTTCCTCCCCCAGAAAAGTCTACGTGGTTTATGAATCTACGGTTTCTACACGTTAGTTTGAAGGATCATCAGTAGCTTTATCAGTACCTCTGGCAGACATTTATGCTCATGTTTATGCGCGATACAGATGAATATGTACACAGGTTCTGTCCTAACTATATGCAAATCCAGATCCAGAACTTGATTCTTCATCTGATAATGTCCTTTGGCTTCAGAACACAAATTACGTTTATGTTTCCGCTTCAACCGGTTGGGTCACAAAACTTATTGTGCTGTTAATTTCGGATCAGAACCAGAGTTGTGGAAATGTTTGAAGAGGTCGGATCTACTTTCGTTTGTTGATTTCTGACTGCAGTTATTTACAGTTTTGTTTGCCCTCATTCTATTCTGAGAAAATTTCATTGGATGTACAATAGTGTACTATTTCGTGGTTTGGCAGTGTAATCAGAATAAAACTAAAACCAAGATCTTTAAATTCAAACTCCAGCTCAGCAAAAATCTTTTATAGGATCTGAAATTGAGCCGACGTCATCTGCTCTTGACGTATCAACCAGGATTATAGTACGCTGTGAACGCATCAAGCTATGTCTTGTGTCTTCTGACTTTGAATGGAGCTCGTAAATATTTATGTTTCAAAATACAGTTCTCTCTATGGAATAGATTGTGCTTTAATTGAGAATCGTTCAATTATCTGGTAGTTAAAATAGAAAACCGACTGTCAGAGACGATCGAATTTGATTTTGGAAATTCAGGTTGCAATTCTATTGGATATACACCCAGTTGAAGAAAACATTCACCAAAAAATCCGATTTGCAAAATGATATCCTCTTTCCTCCCTCACCTCCATCAGATTTTTTACGTCAGAATCCCTGGCAAAGATGACTCCCCCATTTCATTCAACTCACACACAAAAACTGTGCGAATGCACTCAACCAACAAGTTGCTGCAAACAGCATTGCAAAGCCCAAAACTGCCAACAGAAATGCTCCAAAGTGATGAAGGCATTTTTTAGAGAAATCCGATCCGAAGCGTCTTGTCGATCTATTTCTGCTCATAGTTGTTGCTGCCAATGTTGCCATTACTGTTGTGGTCTTCCAGTACAACACCAGATCTAAATATTTCCTGCACTTATCAGGTTTCAAGCACATGTGCGGATCCGTATTTTGTGAATTTAGGCAAATAGAACTTTCCTGTTCATCTTATCACTTGCCTCCTTGCCGTCGGTTCGGCTACATGGTGGAACAGAGTTCAGTAAGGCAAACACGCTGCTGCACGAAAAACAAGAATCGACACGACCACGAAAATGAGAATAGTTGCTGCCGGTACTGAATAAAATAGTTTTCCTTGATTATGTGTGCTAAACAACAGAAAGTGCAGCATTGAACTTGCTTCTTCACGTCTCCCGCCAAGTTTGGTTTGTGCAGTGTGTACGTGCTGCGGCTAGGAAGGATATAGAGCAGATGTACAACCAAATTTGTGTGAACACATTACATATAGGATGGGAAATCATGTCTTATGTAGATTGGAATCCATTTCAGTTTCAGATTGCTGCAACAAAACTTATTATACTCAGTACGCATCGTGCTCTTCTTCTGGGGGTGTTCGTTTGTTTTAGCTGACGAAAGTGTAGTTGCTGCCTAAGGATTCAACCATTCAAATAAAACTCCCCTATAACAGCGTTTGTAGTGGTAGGTACAAACGTCTCTACATTTGGGTATGATTTGAGATTTTCTAGATGTACTTTAACACAGTCATTTATTCAGAGTTTTCATTGCCAGTACTTTTATTTTGAATCAGTATGATTGTACGGCAAAGTGTGTTATTTTACGAAAAAATTTTGAAGGAGCCTGAGTCGATATCTTGAATGTGCCTTCATCGACTGGTTTTAGGAAACTCCTGCGGCATCCGATGGTAAATGGACTATTGCCCGTCCGAGTGTACAAATTGTTGTTCTTCTTCTTTATTTCCATACTCCGACGTTATACTACGAAAAAATAATTAATTTTACCAAACGCGTGGAATCTCCTCTCGTTCAATTTTAAGCCAAAGCAAGCATGAACAACAAAATCGCTTGCAATCTTTCACGCAACAGACTAGATTCAGGCGTTATCTGGCTTAAGTTTAGAAGAAATATTCCACGTACTTATGCCAAATCTAGCATTTCATTTATGTGCCTTAAATAACGCAGAAAATTACATGTTTCTATCAAACTTCTCCTGGGTTATCTTCCAGTTTCCCAAACCTCTGGTATCCGCATCGGCGGACCAACGACTTTGAGTTTTCCCTTCCTCGCATACCTTAAACCTTTCAATAGTACAATTTACAACACAGCTCGGAAATTTAAGTGGTCTGTATATTATTCCTAGGCGCAATTATAAAATAAAAAAACAGATAAAAAGAAACATTGAATGTTCTGCGTTATCTAATGCACATAAAGGGAATCTTAGATTTTGCAGAAAATAATGCCATAATTGATGAAGAATTAAGTCAGATAACGCCTGAATCTAGCCAGTTGTATGAAAGATTTCAAACAGTGTTGTATGGCGCATGAAAAATTGCAAACAATTTCGTTGTTTACGCCACCTTAGGCTTGGAATTAAACGAAGGGAAATTTTACACGCTTGTTAAAATTAATTATTTTTGCCTGTGTACGTTAGAATGTTCCCCTACGGAACCAATGAAGCTAATCTAACATGTTGAACATAATAAAGCACCAAACGCTGAAACGTGGTCTACATCAACCGATCGTGTGCCAACTTCACTGACTTCAGCCCTAAAAGCTGTTTTGATTTTTGAAGAAACTATGTTTCATTCCTACGTGCAACATTTCAAAAGTTATAGTGATTTGAAGGTGTCCAGATCAATATGGATTCAAACCTCAACCTCGAAGTGTATAGTCATAATGGTATCATCTAATTTATCATAACGCTTAAGGTTATGGGTGAGCGAGTCGTTTATAGCCTTTAACTGAAAATTATCAATAACTTCTTAATGATCCTGAGTAGGACATGTTATAACTGTAGCATTGTTGTCCT
>JASCZW010002175.1:0-55755 GCA_034211315.2 Aedes japonicus
TTTAAAAATCAAATTAAATTTCTTTTTCAAGTTCAATTAGTATAAAATTCAGGAAAAATATTCAGTTAGGCTTCCGTTCAAATCCGAATTGCCAGGCCTTAGTTTTTCAAATCCGAATTGCCGGGCCTTACGCTTGACCCCTGCCATCAGATTTTGTACAGCCACCTTGTCCACCTTCTTCGCCGCAGAAAGCCAGTTTGCCTTGAACTGCTGCTCGTCCTTAGCAGTTTTTTGGTCTTCTTTAGGTTCCGCTTGACAATAGCCCAGTATTTCTCAATTGGGCGGAGCTCTGGCGTGTTGGGAGGGTTCTTGTCCTTGGGAACCACCTGCACGTTGTTGGCGGCGTATCACTCCATGGCCTTTTTACCGTAATGGCAAGATGCCAAATCCGGCCAAAACAGTACGGAACAACCGTGTTTCTTCAGGAAAGGCAGCAGACGTTTATTCAAACACTCTTTCACGTAAATTTCTTGGTTGACAGTCCCGGAAGCTATGAAAATGCTGCTTTTCAAGCCACAGGTACAGATGGCTTTTTGCGAACTTTGACAGTTTCGTGTGCTTGAAAATATCTGCTACCTTTCCCCTTCCTTTTGCCGTATAAAACTCCTGTCCCGGAAGCTGCTTGTAGTCGGCTTTGACGTAGGTTTCGTCGTCCATTACCACGCAGTCAAACTTCGTCGGCATCGTCGTGTACAGCCTCCGGGATCGCGCTTTGGCCGTCGTATTTTGTTTATCATCGCGATTTGGAGTCACTACCTTCTTGTAAGTCGATAGTCCGGCTCGTTTTTTGGCTCGATGCACGGTTGTAGACGATACACCCAGCTGATTTGCGGCATCTCGGAGAGATAGGTTAGGGTTTCGCTTGAAACTACCGGCAACTCTCTTTGTCGTCTCAGCGGCTTCCGGTTTTCGATTTCCCCCCGATCCAGACTTCCTGGCTGTCGACAAACGTTCCCCAAACACTTTAATTACATTTGTAACGGTTGATTTGGCAACTTTTAGCGATTTTGCCAACTTTGCGTGCGAGTAGCTCGGATTTTCGCGATGCGCGAGCAAAATTTTGATACGCTGCTCTTCTTGCTTGGACGGCATTTTGACAACTGAAGAGTGAATTCCAAAATCGAAATAGGAGCAACATTCTACACACACACACACACACCTTCAAAATGAGGGGTGTTCAGGTTTTTTAAATGCAAAATTGAAAGAAATACGTCAAGTTGATATTGACCAAATTTTGACCGTATCGCCCTTTATGTCATCATTTAGGCTGAATAAACAGCCAAAATAACAAAAGAGATAGCAATATAATAATCGTTGGATATCACAATACAAACTCATTTTATTATCATCGAGTTCATTCTGAAAACATATTGTGATATGAACAAGTTTCTTGAGAAAATTTCAAATTATGTTATCAACATGATATCAAATGCATACACTAATAACTGATGTAGCTCAATTCCATATCCATCACATGCTGGTAATATTCAGCATTCATCAGTATGCTGGTAGAATTCAGTAACGCACGTCAAAAACCGCCTTTAAAAATTGACAACAGATAATAACAAAATGTGTCAATGTTGATAACTAAATTTGTTATGCAATAACAAGTGAGTAAAAATTATATTTGAGATAACAAAACTTGTAACTTATTTGATATCAGTTTGATATTTTATTCTGCTAAGGTAGTAAGCGGAATGGAGATTACCTGACCACATTATGGTTTTGTTTTGTATCACAAGAGAACTACGAGCAAGGGTTAGAAGAACTGCATAGCACATACCAACAAGCAAAATTAGTTTCAGAAACCCAAAAGTAAAATAGCTGCTAAACTGTATTCTAACGACGAAGTCAGCAGCTTTCATGATGTTTATAAAAAAGTGAACAAGTAATAAGTTTAATATTATAACATAGAAAATTAGTACAACATTACAACATTAGAAAAAAAAACCACAAGGAAGGTAAACATGTAATAAATTATCTGAAAGTAGCAGAAAAGACTTTTAACTTCGACCAACTATATACCTCAGAAATACTAGATTCTGGTCAATTATTCGTTTCGTAGGGAAGTTCCTTTTTCACATTATTGTGAACATATAACTAAAAGTCACATCAAACCAACTATTTACACCGTGTCCAATATATTCTCATACACTTTTTCCTTGCTTTGGTGTCGTGCAACTACTTAACATGCTTCACGTATGTGTTGGTGTAGTTTTGCACTATGTTTATACAAACGCTTTTAGGTTATGTCTGGTTGTTTTCATTCGGTGTTCATCTTTTACCAGCGATGAAGGAGTTCCGTGCTTTGGTGATAAACAAGATTTTGAAAGGTGAGCGCCCGGGCTTTCAAGAAACGTAAGGTTCACGGAATTTCGGAACCTTCCAAGCAAAAACGACTCCAAAGAGCAAGTCTGATTTTGTCTGGATTATCGATTTGAAATAAATAGAGTTTTATTTTGTATGAGAACATATTGGACACGGTGTAGGTTAACCAAGAGCTGGGTTTACTTATCAAATCGACTAAACCGTCTTGGGTTTAATAACAATAATAGTGAAGTAATCTTTTATAACTTTCAAATTATTAGTCCAATCGTGTGAAAAGAAAAAGTTGTCAAAATTACATCAAATAACTTATGAAAGGCATGTTTCTTAAGTTTTTAGCCACTAAAGATTTAAATTTAAATTTAAAATATTTCCAAAAGGGTTACCTCTAGGGAGATCATTATTATTAACATTTTGATTGGAAATTTGATGATAGCAAATTTTTGGTATTGAAAAGTACTTTTAATAAACATAAATTAATTTAATTAAAATCTTCCAAAAGTTGCAATGAGCAAAACTTTTTTACCAAATTTTTGTCCATTATATTCTTACCTCTGAAACAATGTCATTTTTGTCCAAATTTCACACTAGAAATAAAAACAAATAAAAAAAGCGTATTTTTTCAGTGTATTTTTTTCATGGCTATTTCGATTCCCTACCATTTCTTCTCAGACACTTACGATTTCCAAGTAACTGTTTTTCTAAAATTGTTCTATCAAAACACATAAGCCCTTCTCAAAAGTTTCTCTTGAGTCCAAACAATATATCCTTGCGTAAAAGTACGTATTCTGTTGTATTGAATATGTTTGCGAAATTTCGTCCAAATCCAAGCGGCTCGTGTCAAATTTCGACATTTTATGGCCAATTTCGCCTGGAACTGCTCTATACTTGAAATAAGCTTCTAAGCCAATGTTTATATAATTTGTGCCTCCAAATCGCTCAACCATTCCTGTCAGAGAGTACGCGCACTTGTAATCCGAAACATTCATGATATGATCCTCCAGCAAAACCTGTGAAATACGGAGCAAGATTCCTTTCCTTCAATTTTCAATCATATGGCAAACAAATCATTTGCTATTCATTACAAATGCCACCAGGGCTCAAAACCTCATTTCAATCCGTTTGCACACTTGAGTGCACCTGTTGCCCCTCCCCTCCCCCTCCGCTCGTTCCATTGCATTCCTGTTACCTTTGTCAACGGGGAATTTATTTCGCTGTGTTGTTCCTTTATTGCATTTATATTGCACATTTTTTTCCGACCCACATCGGGTTCTGGCTAACCTGTTGCCCGCTTGGCTTGCCAGACAGGAAAGTGACAACTCAGAAAGCGCTCTCTGCTCAACAGTAATCAAACATTTTATTGGACATCGTCCGAACTCCCCGGGCCGCCTCTGCTGCTAAATACGGAAGAACACATGAACAAATAAGGCCAATGTAGAGAAGGTGAAGAAAACCGAACCGGGGGAGGGACGGGTGGCAGATCAACAATCTCTTCTTCACTACTTGCACCGGATATGCTCTCTGAAAGATGTATAAATAGCTCGGAATAAAATTTTCAACGTTTGCTTATTCCAACAGGCTTTGTGCTTTGGCAGCAACTTCTTTTCTTTTTTCTTTTTTGGGATGGTAGTTCCAAATTTCACCCAACATCTTATGCTCCCTCGGTTGACTGGTTCTTTTTTTATGATTTCCTTTGTCATTGTGGCGCGGAGGAGCTTATCCACTATCTGGTAGGTCCTAATGAGTGCCCTCGGTCTGCTGACTTACCAAACAAAGTGCTCTTCTCGGTCGAAAAATTCTTGTTATGAGAGCCGTTTTCAGGAATCGTTCTCCGTTAAATACGTCGTCAAATCTAGCTTCTTCCGGCAATCTGCTGCTTGCGATGATGGTGGTGATGATGATGATGATGGCGATGTGGTGTACTCGTAAACAAAACAGCGTAGGATAAAAGTTTTTTGGCGTCTGACGGATTTGACCGCTTTAGCACTCCGTGACAAATGGAAGTTGAAATCGTTCCAACCAGTCTGAGAGGGAATGTTCCTTTTTTATTGAGAAAAACTACATTGAGGGATGCCGATGTGGACAACCGAACGAATCTCGTTAGAACCATAATTGAATCACGTCATTCCGGCTGATGTTTCGCTTTCGCGGACTTTCACCCCAATTATCCAAATCAAGTTTGGTTATTTCCTTCCATGTGGAATCGAATTATGGCAGACATTTTTTTTTCGTTCATTGGTTTATTCCAGTTCGTGGGCTCGAGGAATCGATTTTAATGATCGCGAAGCACAACCTCGGTCGCTGATTTTTCTTAATAAGGAGCACATTTTTTTCCCTGAAATGGTAAATCTTCCATTTACGGTGTTCGGTTTAATGTACTCGGGACGGAATGTATAAATCTCTCTCGCTCAGAATTTATCATCATCGCATAAAGTTGTCTCTTCGTGAATTATAGTGAAAAACACTCATCCAGCACAAGTGCATATAAATTGATTGCACTTGATCCTGGCCTGGTTGGAATCGCGTGTTTTTCTGCGGAGAGCTTGACACAACAAAAATCGGGTGCCGGGTGAAACGGTGGGATGCTTGATTGTTGCGCCATCAATTAATTAGCGCTAAAACGGCAATCTGCTGAACTGCCGATGGTGGTTGTGCATTTGATCCCAAAATTTGATGATGATTTAGGCACTCACTCGGCTTTATGAAATATTAATGAGATTGGGTTGGGTGCGTGGCAGCCTTTTGTTACTGAAGGTGGGTGGGCTCGACAGTGATGAGAACTAATTTAAACAGTTAGAGTGCATTTGGGTGAAGCGTTTCCAGATTGAAGCGGCAGAGTCAATTTGAAATCAGAATTCAGAAGTCAACATTTGGGATTAGTTGTAATTATCATCTTCGATATCATGTGGAAGACCAGGAAGTTATGGAGACAGTTGATTGGAAACAACATCTGTGTATAAAAATGGAAAACCAGTGCGGTCGTCGAGAATCGAATAGATCTTATGCTAAAACCGATTTTTTTAATTTCAATTTGAGCATTAGGATTGAGTAATCGTAAGCTTTCTAAATCTTCTCCATAGATGACGAGTTTCACGCCAACTCGTCTTCTTGGTTGGCAGTGTCCTCTCAGAATCAAATGAAACTTTGTGGGGGTATAGACTAACTCTTTTCAACAATTTTGCATGGTTTGTTTTTTCAAAATTTATCTAGACTACCATTTGAAAAAGGATTAAGTTTTTTGATCATTTTTTTTAAATCAACCTAACTCAAAAAAGTCAAGACTTACAAAAATGTAATGTATGGGTGACTTTCATAAAAATTATAAAACCGATTCTTACACGCTGAAAAAATATTTTTTTAAAAGTTAAAGTCAATTTACAGACTATCTAAACAAAATGGCTATAGTAGAATTGGACAAAACATTTTCTAAATAAAGGAAATATATTTTTTTAAATTTCACCATGCATTGTTAGATGGGCACTTTTAGGGATACTTTTTTTTCCATCAACAACTTTTTCATGCTGATAAATCTAAAAAAGTAGCGGACGCCATATTGGATATGTATCAAGCCTTATCTAATTTGCTAAGCCTTGATGCATATCCAAGTGTAAGAATCGGTTTTATAATTTTAACATTGTTTTCATAAAAGTTCAGAAAATTTTTTAAAAGTCACCCATACATTACTTTTCTGTCTTTTGAGTTATGTTGGTTTAAATAAATTCGATCAAAAAAATTAATCCCTTTTTGAATAGTAGTCAAGATAAATTTTGAAAAATTGTTTTTGCACAGTTGCTTGAAAAAACATAGTCTACACACCCGCAAAGTTTCATTAGATTCTATGAGGGTGCTGCCAACCACTGGATGAGTTGGCGTGAAATTCGGCAGATATAAGTTGAGTTGGTTTATATTGAAATCTGGTATAATCGAATCACGAAAAAAAGAACTCTGGATTAAGTTGACGGCTGAAAAGTTGAAATTATGTTGTAATTATTTGCAAATAGGTACCAATAATCCGAGTGAATGTTTAATTTCATGCTTGATCATGAAGAGTAATAAGAATGTTAAGTAAAAAATCGTGTATTCTACACAGCAAAAAAATATGAAAATTATACGGGATGTAAATAAGGTCAATTTGATATAAACACAGCTGTACTCTCATAACTTTGTTAAATTTCCAATTGAATATCATGTACATGACCCGAGCATTGGAAGACTTCGAAAACTCATTTGTTAACAATCAAATAAGTGCTTAGTGTTTACATAGTGAAGTAAACATCGAGTGCAACGCTCTCTATTTTCAATAAATAAAAATAGAAGTTCACATGAACGTATAAATATTCTAGGTTCACTCATCGAAACCAATGAAACAATAGCGCCCGGTTTTTCTGCTGCCTTATCCCAACATCATACACCCAAAAAAATCAAAACGTTGTTCCCACGTGAAATTTCACGTAACTTTCACCTCGACACGTAACCAAATCTTCTTCAGTAAAATCAGGTGAACATTACCTGCCAGTATTTGTACGTTAAAAATCACGTAAAATTTATGTGATTTCACGTAGAATGTGGTTTTACGTGGAAATCACGTAGCTCTCACGAGAATTTCCCGTGATTTTTACTGGTTTTGGTAGTGAACGAAAATAACGTGCGTTTCACGTGGAAACAACGTGTCGATTTTTTGAGTGCACGAAATAGTCCGGAATCGCAGCGCAGTTGATGTTTGAAGTTAATTCTCAATCAAACATCAAATCCCGTTGGAATATTTGGTATATCTTCACAGAAATAATGATTTGACCATTGTGTGAAATTGCTGTTTGATTCGGAAGATTTATTGTTGGAAGAGGTTAGCCAGAACGAGCGAATACCATATAATATACATTCACTGTTTTTTGAAACAAAAATCTCTCTGAAAAGTGATATGCTCGTGAATCAGGGTTTTCGAAAAATTGGCGATTACTTGTCAACTATGGCTGCTAAACTTACTAAATGAATATTATTTTTAACCAAGCAAGCAACAGTTTAGTAACGTCTAAAATTATACCTGATGTTTTCTATTCGTATGAAAATAAAGACGCCTTTTGACTATTTGTCTATGCATTTATGTGCATGAAAATAGCTTTAAAATTACATAATTTTATTAACTGTGTATATTGATCTTCTGACAACAGAGGGCCACATAAAATTTAAATGTTTCTACATGAAAACTAATATATAAATAAATAAAATAAAAAGGAGTGAATTGTTTAATTTGGAAGGTAAGGATTTTAAATCTCATTTCGCAAACATAATCTGATGAACTTTAAAAAATAGCTTCTCTTCCACATGAGCACTACTTCATTTTCTCCGACAATCTAAGCTCTCTGGAGGCCGTTCGGTCAAAGAAGTTGGTCAAACACTCAACTCATTTCCTATTTGTAATTCGTAGAAGTTTGAATGCTTTTTCTAAACGCTCTTACACTATCACCATGGCTTGGGTCTCTTCACATTGCTCGATCCCGGGCAACGAGAAGGCGGACTCACTGGCTAAGGTGGGCGCTATGGAAAGCGATGTTTACGAGCGTCACATTGCTTTCAATGATTTTTTCTCATTGGCTCGTCAAGAAATCTTGATGAGCTGGCAACGTAAATGGGGAGATGGGAAACTGGGTAGGCTCTGTTAAAATCGACAGCCCTGTTAAAATGGTTCTGGAAAACGAACCGACTGGAACAAGAAGAAGAGGCGCGCAACGAGCAAGGTGAAGGCGACCTGCAGACTCTCCGTAAACAGCGAGGCTGACGATGTACAGCCATGGATCGAATACAATGGAGACAACTTTTGTGTACAGCAGAGACCACACCGGCCTTGCTCTGATTGCTAAAGTAAGGTAAGGTGTAAGGTAAGGTACCTGAAGAGACCAAACGAGGTGGCGTCTATCTGGAAACCAGAGTTATTTATCGGAGGGTGAGTTTTGAAATCCTAGAAAAAAATATTCACTACGTCTTTCATTACCCTGATAGAGCTTGCACAGGCAGAACTGTGACAATCGACGGAGATTAGTTCGATGTGGTGAATGAGTTTACGTTCCTCGGTTCATTGGTTAAGTCGGACAACGCCTACAGCAGAAAAAATCGGAGACGCATTATTACCGAAAGTCATGCCTACTATGGACTCCACAAGACCTTGAGGTCTGATAAAGTTCACCCCCGTACAAAGTGTATCCTGTACAAAACGCTGGTAATACCGGCAGTTCTCTACGGCATGAGACGTGGACAATGCTCGAAGAGGACCTGCAAGCACTTGGAGTTTTCGAACGACGCGTGCTTAGGACCATCTTTGGCGGTGTATGTGAAAACGGCGTATGGAGGAGCAGGATGAACCACGAGCTGGCGTAGCTCTATGGCAAAGAACACAGTATCCAGAAAGTCGCTAAAGCTTGAAGGGTACAATGGGCGGGACATGTTATAAGAATATCGGACGACAAACCCGAAAAAATGGTGTTTGCCTCGAATCCTACCGCTACAAGACGAAGAGGAGCAAGTGCAGCAGAACCTTGAAAGTGTGGGACATTCGAGGAACTGGAGACAAGCAGCCCTCAACCGAGTTCTATGGAGAAATATCGTGACGCAGGTGCGGTTCTATTAGGATTATATGTAAGTAAGTGATTACTTCTAAGTTCTCCAAAATGCCATGAAGTTAAGATCTTAATGTTGCATTGCCTCAACGTGGTTTGATACGCAGTTCCCTAAATAGCTATCATGTGGTTTATTAAAAAGTTTATTGAACCTCGCACAAGTAATCATGTGCGTCTAAAAATGGTTACGATAAGATATCCAAGGCTCTTCCAACTATCCTAGACTTAAGATCTTGGACTTCTTGGAGTTGCCGTCATCACGAAACCCTCGAAACCAATATTTAACGGTGTAATCTGACGGAGCATTTGCCCCATAATACTTTTCTTTTGTTTCGGACTACAAGGCACCATAAACTTTTTTGCAGTAGCATCGCATTTTGGCGGTCAAAGAAGTTAGTTTTCACCCCACCTAGTAGTTTTACTAGAGTACGTTTTTTTCTGAGCGGAGGCATGCCCCTTTTTCTGTGGATAACCTGCAAATAGCGAGTTGGGCCGCCCCTCCTATTTCCGAAGCGTGACTCCCAAAAATCCGCCGCATTTGCCTTTGTAATATGGGACTGATCTCCGGCGAACAACTTGTTCGGGGATATCGCCTTCAGTTCGCTCAGCATGTTCGAAAACACCAAGCTAAGCGCATCTTCAGCGGTGATCTATTTTTGGAACCACTTTTTACTTGATTTGCTTCAGGAAAACTTGAATAGAACTAGTTAAAATAGACCAACTTTGCCTTCCCCGAACCGGTGTTGTATTTCATGTTGTTAAATCCACCAACACCTGTCATTCTGTGACTTATTCAACATCAGAGATCAGAAGCTTTTTTTTTCAAAGATCTCAGAACTTTTTGCCATGTATTGGTTGGACCAAATATTTTTTACTTCCAGGCAGTAGACGACATGGAATACTTGCTCTTTCGTTTGGCTGAAGGTGAGTGTGTGAATGCATGCATTGAATCTAAACGATATTAGATAATGCTGATTTGTAATTTGGCAGCGGATAAACAAGAGTCGTAACGGAAAGGACCACGTCCTTAAAAACACCAGAAAACGTAACAGAAATTCAGGAAATTTCTAAATATGTTTGGAGCATTCTCAGAAGTTAAGAAAACATTTTAAGGGGTTTTCCATTATTTAAGGAGGCTTTCAAGAAGTTCAGGGATCTCCCCAGAAGCTCGATAAACTTTCCAATAGTTCCGGGAACAGCCCAGGAGCTCAGGGTACTCAAGTTTTAAGAAGAACTTAAACTTCTAAAGAACCGCAAAGAGAATAAAAAAATCAACTATAAACCAACTACATCAACACTACGTTATTGAAATAATTGCAAACTGACCAACTTCAAAGATTTTTTTTTATTTGTCTTTTTTTTTCCTCTGTTCGGGACATAAACCACTGAGACCAGTAATTTGATCTATTGTAGTATATCCCGTGTCCTTTGTTTAGTGCATAAGTCGATTTACCTCATCACTATTGAGAAATGATGAGGTATTCGGTGTTGTTACAGTTGTCATTGTTTGTTTTGTTGGCAATGAATCAAATTTTATTGAAAGGTTCCGCTATTTAAACCCTTTGAGGAGTGAGAGCACTCTTCAAAGGCGCCCCTTTATCAGTCAAAATCAGATTCATTACAAAGTAAACAAACTATGACTCCGATACTGACCATGCATCAGAACCCTGGTCATAACCAATTCAAACTATAGAACATTAAATAGACAATGAGAATTCACATAAATGAAGACTAACCATGTTTTACTTATTCTAAGCTCATCCTCGCACAATTGCAAAACGAGTATTGTCACTTTTCATAATACATAAAATGAAATAAGGACTAAAATATGTTCCTTTGACTACAAATAACAAATATGTTCCCTAGTTTGAATTAATTCGGACTAGGGTTCGGTGGTAGATCTGATACCCCGTAACGCAACACGAAAAGGTGATCTACCAGCGTTACGGGTCCACTCTTAAAAATATTCTGCTATTTATAATGAAAGATGTACCAAATAGAAGTTCACATAACCTTTTGGAAAGTTTCGGCTCAAAAGCTCAAAAGCGTCTAGTGTTTTGAAACGGTATTGCTAAAAGAATAGATCAAAACATTTACCAGATTTAAAATCATGCAAAATAGATCCGGTATAAAACAGAACTTCCAACACCCGTGTAGCGATGTTTTTGCGTTTGGTTTAAAAAAAATCCCATCCACGATTTGGACCATCGTTGAAGATGCCCTTAGCTTGGAGAGATTTCATCGAACTTTTTTCTCCTTGAACAGTTTTATTGCCTGTTGGCACTTTCTCATCAGATTGTTGATGAAGATGTTGAAGTGCTCGTTCCCGTGCAGAAGGTGCATCTGGTCTTCGTACTTGAATTAGATCAGATGCAACCGCTGCTACGTATCCAGCAGGATGTCCAGTATGGAGGAAGTTGAGTTTTTTAGATTCATCGTTGACTGCTGGCAGAGCTTGACTACTTTGTCCATCAGCTTTCAGGGGTTCTCCATGGTCTTTGTGTGGGTTAGAAACTTCAGCAGGGCATCGGAAGTTTGCCCTGGATCTTGGAGAAGAACGAAATGTCTCGGTTGTGAACCAGCTCGGTTAGCAGCCGACATTCTTGGAATTTATCCGAGGCAAGGTTTTTCAGGGGCTCTGGTCGCACTGAATCGCACTTTACTGCCCGAAAATAAAATAACACTTTTCGAACACTTCTTTATCATAAAGCTTCGTGTTGGAACACTGAGTGAAAAATATCACCCGAAATCAATGCTTCATCAGGGTAGAGATCCTTCTATTCCACGGCTTTCACTTCCGGCGAACACTTGCGATCACTTCTTCACCAGTCTTCGTGCATTTTGAACGACCGATTTTCCAACGCAAACAAAAATTTACGGGAATAAAATGAAAACTTTTTCCTCTCACTGGCCAGTGGATATATCTTCATTAGACAGTCTAGATCAATTTTGAAAAAAAGCTAAGTATAGAAAAAGGCTTTTTCCTGACAATTTCGACATGTCCGGAAAGTTTCATTGAAATTTGAGAGCGTGCTGCCAACATTTGTTTGAGTTGGCGCGAAATACATCGATTAGAACAGCAAAAGCAAACATTAATCACGACAGTAAATCGAAAATTAATTTCCGACTGTTAATCTCCGAGACAAAACCGGCTTCGGTAATTACTTGTCGAAGAATTTAAAGTAAAGGATTCAAAAAATTAGTCAGCTGAATGTTTCCATGCGAATTTTGTAATTTTAGTTAACGCCCTTAACTCAAAGTTGGCCGAGATTGAAAACAATAATAAACTTCATCTATAAATACGAAACTCAACCAAAATAGCGTCCAATTATCCATGAAAAAAAAACCTAGAAAAAAACCTTCCCAATCTACAGTCACCGACATAAAATCCAAGCGAATCAATCCATCGTCACGGTTATGCGCCAATAATATGTCACCCCGGCCAGTAGCCATAATAATTTCCCGTCTCATAAATCCAGCACGCAAAGTTAGACTAATTCATAAAAAAAGCTACCGGCAGAACAAATTTTAACATCGTTCGAAAGTGAATGAACGCAGTCTTAAAAAAAAGCCACTTCCAGCATGTTCGACTTTGATGGAGCGCATTGTAACGACCCGTCGTAAAGGGCGATGGCGGCGACAACGATGACAACGACGATGACGAGGAAAACGTCGCCAAACTTGATTCAGTGTGCTTTTTTTTTCGTTCGATGCTATAATGTACGATTTCGTGTTGAGCAGGGAACCAAAGAAAAAACCTGCCATAAAATTAACAGCAACGAAATTCTAATGGCGAAAATTTATTGTTCTGCAGGACAAGTAGACGGCGGGAGGCCCGTTTGGCAGAGACTAACTGGGTCGTGTTTTTGTTGTTGGTTGTTTGTTTTTATTATCGTTCTGTCGATGAATTTCGTGTAGGCTAAATATAGGGGAATCAAAATGGGCACCGTTAAAAAAAATAATGCTCACCAACATGGCGTCAACTACCATTCATTCACGAGCGAACGCAGATGTTGTCCATCAAGATGATGACACTCGGTTTGCGGGATTAGTATTTGAAATGGTTAGAAGGTGTAGAGGCAAGTTATTTTTATTCAACTTGTTATAAGAGTATTTAATAGCACTGCTAAACTCACCCAAGTGTCAAGGCCGTGGTGAACTTCACATGAAAGGCAAAAATTACCAGTTCCATCCGTTTCATCCATAAAATGGGCACAACTTGATGCTAAGAGGGCTGGCTCAGAGGTGCTCATTCATCAAACGTTTTATATCTCCATTAAATGTTGACTGCGCTCATGTCGTATCTAATGAATGTTTATACGATTAGGTGATGGAGGTTCCGATGGTGGTGCTGATGACGACGATGGTAACAAAAAGTTTCCTCACCAGCCTCGCAAGGTCATTTGAAGATTAGAAATGTCGCAACACAGTCGTCATCGGATCCACGGCTAACTTATGGCGATTGTTCTGCCGACCATTTATAAGACCAGAACTGTTGTCGTGAAGCAGTTGACATTCAAAACCACCAATTATCGCCGTTTGCTGCTGGTCTGCTAATTACAAGCTGTTTCGCAACCCGAGTCCCATGTGTATAAGGCTATTCAGCCATCACGGTAGCCATCTCTGGTGGTCGGTTTGTTGATGGATGGGTCAGCGTGTGTATGCCGTGCTGTCCTGTTTGATCATTTCACAGGGCTAATTATCTGTAAACACCTCGAACAGTCGCCTGACCGCATCATGCGATGAAATGGGGAACGGGTGAGGTCAATAGGAATAATTCCGTTTACAGCATATGTCGTTTTCGTTGTACACTAGTATATTCCAATCGTAGCAATCCTGTTGTGTACTGAAAATAATTGACAGCGATATCAATTTTGTTTTGCAGCAGCCATGGCAAAAACAGTCAAGCAACTACGCTCGCTGATTTGTTTGTACTGCCAGCTCCTTCCAGGAGCAAAAAATTTGGATATCGTGAGGTATTTCGCATCCGTCGGATACAGCCAATTCGGCATTTAGAATATCCTCTCCCTTCTGGAGAAAGGCGAGAGCGTTGAACGAAAGCCTGGTTCTAGCCACCAGACAGTGCAGCGCAACCGTTACGTGCAACAGAAGCTGAAGAGGAAGACCGAGGGCAAGGTGGCAAGGCCTTATCGTTCCGCACCTTGGGCCGAGAGGCGGCACTGGACAAACGGTTAATAAGTATCTGGACAAGATGGACATTGTTATAGGGGAGCGTCAGGCGAGGCCAGCCGTGTCTGAAAAGCAGGCAATCGCCCTGAAGGAGCGGCAGACCTCTGTGACGCTGGACGGCAACGACTGGCAAGAAACCGGGTGTTCCACTACGGTTCCACTACGGTACATTGACGTCAAATATATCCCCCGTACGAAGTTCCTGAGCAGGTTCTTCTGTGGCTGACGATCACAGCGAGAAAGGGATGCCTGCGCCGCTGTTCTTTCCTTCAGAGTATACCGTGAACGGGAAGATACACAGGGTAGGCCCAAATAAGTGTCGCAGTATTTTGCTTCAGTGTGGAATTCTACTAGCCATCTCAAGAGCCATCTGGTTGCCAGCATACTAAAGAGGAACTGATTAATGTGTAAACAAACTAGTGTTCGCTAGATTCCGTCGACAGGAAGTGCCTAAGAAAAATATGGATTTCAAAAGACAACGGATTTTGCAGTAATATTTGACAGGAAAGCGTCCCAACCAGATACTGGCCGAGACCCGGAAAGGAGGAATATGCCGCACATTAATCGACCGGACGTTGAGAAGCTGGAGGACGAGGGGAACCATCGATCCGAAGAAAAAACCAGGTCGTCCTCGCAGTGTACGTACCAAAAAGCTCTTAAAGGCGGTGCGTGAGCGAGTTCGCCAAAATCCTTGACGCTTCCAAAATCATACTTCGATCAAGGTTTGGGGAGAGATTTCTGCGGAAGGTCGTCTACCAGTGCTTTTTATTTATAAGGGTGTAAAAATCAACGCAGCAAACTACGTAAAAGAAATGCTGCAAAAGCATTTGAAGAAACATACCTTAACGATCTTCGGTAACCGCAAATGTGTTTTTGAACAGGATTCTGCGTCGTCCCATGGAGCAAAGATTACCCAAGCATGGTGCAACAAGAATTTTCCAGACTTCATTCCTAAGGAATTATGGCCAGCTTCTTCGCCAGATGCAAATCCTCTGGATTTCTCTATTTATGGAATCATGGAAGCTCACTTTCGAGATCTCAAACCAATGGGTATTGAAACATTCAAAGCTACTATACAGAAGATATGAGATGAGCAAATCATGTCCAAAGAATTTCTTCAATTATGTAAAAACGAAATTAAAAAATAGCAATTTCCCCCCAGGAATGCATTTTGACGGAAATGTAGGTGATAATCCTTTTGAAATCTGCAAGCTTTTTGCAGATTTCTTCCAAGAAGTATACACTACATTCTCCGAAGAAGACCGTGACCGCGACTTCTTTGCATTCATTCCTGAATTTTCCAACAATATATCTGTAAATCAATTACCTCCTCACGAAATTCTCAATGCACTAAAAAACTTGGATGCTTCTAAGGGACCAGGCCCAGACGGTATTGCACCCGTATTTTTAAAGAACCTTTCAGACGAACTTGCCCTCCCTTTAGAACTTCTCTTTAATATGTCTCTTAAGAGCGGAACATTTCCCACCTTTTGGAAATCTTCTAATTTGGTTCCGACTTTCAAATCAGGCACGAAATCAGACATCCGCAACTATCGTGGAATTGCCATTATCTCTTGCATCCCAAAACTTTTTGAATCTCTCGTGAATGAAAATATTTTTCAGCAAGTAAAAAATCAAATTACAAGCAAACAGCACGGCTTTTTCAAAGGTCCCTCAACCATTTCTAATCTTCTTCAATTTGTAACTTTTATTTTGAATGCAATGGACAATGGCAAGCACGTAGAAGCACTTTACACTGACTTCAGTAAAGCCTTTGACCGAATCGACATACTATTACTACTCTTCAAATTGCAAACAATTGGAATGGAACCTGGACTGTTAAATAGGCTGCAGTCATATTTAACGCATCGCGAACAAATTGTTCGCTTTCAAAATAAACTTTCAGAACCTATCTCTGTCACCTCGGGGGTCCACCAAGGTTCACATTTAGGCCCACTTCTTTTTATTTTGTACATAAACGACATTTCCCACATACTTCAAAAAATCCAAATACTGATATATGCAGATGACATGAAGCTCTTCATGGAAATAAACAATCCTAGTGACGCAGGAGAATTTCACAACGAAATTAACTTATTCAACACATGGTGTGGCAAAAGCTTACTTCAACTTAACGTGAAAAAATGTAACTCAATAGTATTTAGCAGAAAAATCGAAACACCTCGTACGGAAATATTTTTAGGAAACCAAAAAGTAGAAACATGCAAAATAGTAAGGGACTTAGGCATTACCCTAGACTCTAAACTCACTTTTGTAGAACATTACAACACTATTATAAGTAAAGCAAATAGCATGCTGGGCTTCATTAAGAGGTTCAGTCACAATTTTCAAGATCCATATACTATTAAGATATTATACATTACATATGTCAGGCCAATTCTGGAATACTGCAACCTAGTATGGAACCCGTACTGTTCCATACACGACGAACGCATAGAATCCGTCCAAAAGCAATTTCTTTTATATGCCCTAAGGAAATTGAATTGGACTGTATTTCCACTACCATCTTATGAAGCACGCTGCATGCTTATCAATTTACAGACACTTAAAGAACGCCGCGAATCTGCAATGCTTTTCTACGTCAATGACATTATTTCACAACGCATAAAATCAGAAGAACTACTCTCGCAATTGAACTTTTATAGTCCAAGTCGGCATCTTAGAACACGGAAATTATTCTTAGAAAAGTCATACAGAACTAATTATGCAAAAAATGGCCCCATTAATCGAATGATGCGCCAGTATAACTTACATTGCGAAATCATCGGCATCACTATGTCTAAAGAACAAGTAAAATGTCGTCTAAAAGACAACAGAAATAATGTATAGTATATAAGTAGAACACTGTAACCATTGTATGTAGTCTACATTGCTTGACGAAATAAATAAATAAATAAATAAAAAGATGAAATCTCCGAAAGTCAGGTACGTGCCGCTTGTAATGCCGAAGAGACTAATCGAATCGAAATGTAAATATGTTCACATAAACAATAAAAAATAAGAAACAGAATAACACAAAAACACTTAAATTATTTGTCTTTTCATGGGAGATACAGTCTTTGTTTCATGCGTCACTTATTTGGGCCTACCTTGTACAGTACGAAAAGCCTGCCGGAAGGTGCCACCTTCATCAAGAAATACCACGCGAAGAAGAATGTGGTCTTTTGGCCGGACCTGGTCTCGGTCCATCATGTCAATAGATCACTGGAGGAAATGGATGGACTAAAGATAAACGTTGTACCGAAGATCACCATCACCACCTCAAAGACCGTCGAAGTTTTTTATTGAAGACATAATAAACGTAGGACTTAACGGAAAATTGAACCATTGAATTATCTTTGTAATTTTGTTTTACAGCCAACCATAAAAAAAAACCCTGTCAACGTTAAATTTCGGACAATTTTCTTTCAGTGTAGATTTTGAATTATTTCACGGATCGCTGAAACATTTCACTTGTATGACAGCTGAAACTCTCCACTTTATTGCGTGGTACAACCTGTTTACATTCTTGTTACATTCAGTAAAAATGCGTCGAATCAAGTGGAAGTGCGCAAACGCATTTTGTACAGAACTTCGCTAAATAGAGAAGTACTGGGCTCCAGTTAAGCGGAAACTCTTCGAAACTAAGAAGAAAGCAAATGGTACCGATGATTTCAAGAGAAGATGGATCGTCACGGCGGGCGTATCTGAGATGGCGGGTATACCACAGAAAGTTCGAAAATTTTACAGAAAGAAGGATTAACATCTCAATTAACTGTTTCTAATGTATATATAACTCTATTATTGTGAGCAGTCTTGATAAAAGTCATGCTCGTAAGGTTCAAACCAGAAGATTTTCAGGCAACACAACGTTGACTACCTATAAGTTCCATGCGAAAATCAAACGATCACTCGTAACAACAAACTTAACCAGAAGAATAAACGTTCGATTTTCAAAATGCTTTGATATTCATTTATGTAAACAAATTCATTTTCAATATGAATTTCGAAGTATCAGAAATGAAATCCAATAAACCACAATGAATATCAATTATCCGTCGGAATCGGAAAATATGCAAGGGCAGTCCAGACTAGGGTATGCTTGCTCAACATTGCTAGCATATATTCTTATGGAACGATTGGGACGGCCCTGGTTGTTCCATGTTCGTATTAGGATTCAAAATCTGTTAACAATAAAAAAAACTCATCACACGAGATGATATTCAGATTTCGTCTAATGAAATTCATGCTTACCGATTGTTAATCGAGCCGACAGTGATAGCTGATTTTTGATCAGCACTTAGAGCCGACTTCATTCATTGCAGCAAACAAAATTCAGTTGGCATAGAAGTGACATGAAACCGGAAAAGTAAACAGCATCATTACACTGGGATAAAATCATTTTCACTTCTCATGGATATTTAATGGAAATCCAAGGCACTGATTGTGAGATAAACAATCGGTTTTGGTGAATTATGTGTGATTTGTTTGTGCTGCTATTATTTTGGTGTCCAAAGTTTTTCGTGGACAGGCTTTAGTACATGTTTTAGCGCATACGTCAGTTTCAATTGTCTATGCCGTGGTCTTCCATTTTAACTGATAGCTGAGCACCGGTGACTGAACGCTTTCGATAGAACGATGTTGAAGCTTGAAGCAGATTGATATAAATCGTGACCATAGTACGCTAAGCCAAATAATCTTATAAACATATGGCAGACAATAAAATCAGAAGTTATTAAGGTTTTGCTGGGTTTGGTTTGAGATAATCATCAGTGGAAAACAATCTTCATACTTGAATTCACATCGCTGACAACGCTTGATTTGGTGAGTTTGTTCCAATTGAAAAACATTTTAATAATTCTGTTTAAGGCTTGTCTATGTGGTGAATCATACGAAAATGAGTTATGGGATGACAATTTTCTGAAGATGATCCAATTCAATCGATGATCACTTGCAATGAGGCAATTGTAAAAGTTATACTGAATCGTGGATCTAGGAGGACACGATTGTTGACTTCATTGTCTTCCATGATCGAAGGAAGGCGTTGTCATACAAGTTGCTTGTGAAAATAAAATCAATTCTACTTGAATTTATACTGAATTCATTTTGAATTATTCAAATTAATATTGAATCAAGTCAAATTAATATTTAATTAATTCAAATTAGTATTTAATCAATATTGAACTCAGATTCTTACAACTTTTTTGTTTAATTTTTTTTTCCAAACACTGATCTTCAGTAAACTTGTAGCGTAAATAACGGTGGACTGTCTCATATATATCTCAATTTGAAAAAGTTATGAATTATTTTTGTGAACTTTTATGAATTTATGTGAGTGAATTATTGCGAAAATTTTATGCCTCACCTTTTGTTTGGCGAGTAATCAAATAAACAATGGCGTAAAGTAATCTTTATCATATTATTATTTGACTCCTTCAGGTTTTAGGGGTAATATATAACCGCAACAGGAAAATGGTTGTTTAAAATCACAGACTGAATACAAGTGTACAATGTCTTGAGTAATTTTACTCTACATAGATTTTTTAATCAAAGAAAATTAAAAATCATATGAGTTTCAGGATTGAGTTTTGGATTGACGACCTAGAATATTCTCAAATGAGAATATCCAGAATATGAAGAAGTTCAAAAAGAAAAAAACCTTATTAATAGTGTAAAGCGTTGTTAGAGAATATGGTACACATGCATATGCATTATAAAATTCTCGTTGATGAACGTTGAACATTTTTGTATCTTTCTGGGATGTTCTAGGTTATCCAAAATATACATGAGTTCAGAATTTCAGACCTTCAGTTGTAACATTAGCTTTTAGGGGTATATAAGCTTACGATATATATTGAAACATATTGAATGAACCTTTTAGATGATCAACAATCATTATTTGATAACTTTGAAATGTTCTAGGTCATGCAAACTGTTCTTGAGTTGAGAACTTAAGATCTAACGTAGTTACTATAGTTTTTTTTGGGCTACACAAAATAACGCTCCGTATTCATGCATATTGAGTGAATATTTTCGAACGTGTGGGAACAAGAGGTAAACTGGGATGATCAAAACTGTCCTTGAGTTCAGAACATAAGATCAACCGTTATAACAGTAGGTTTTTGTGCTCTATATGGTGACGATGCAAACGTACTCAATGAATCTTCTGGATTATTTAATAACTTTTTGATCCTCTAGGTAATCCAAACTGCTCTAAATCTCTATTCAAATGTGAAACGGCCTCAAGGCTTTTAGCTGCAATGAACAACACGGTATCATCAACAAAAAGATTAACATCACAAAATAGCAAGACTCGTTGCATGTCATTTATATATATATACGATGAATAAAATGGGCCCTAATACACTCCCTTGTGGTACGCCAAGGCTGTTCTCAACAGGGCTCGAAACAGAATCATTAAAAGCAGTCATTTGAGTACTGTCAGACAAATAGCTTTAGAACCATCTATATGCAGAACCTGAAAATCCAAAGCGCTTGATGGTTTCTAACAATAAGGGCCGAGAAATCGTTTCAAAAGCGCGTTTCAGAATAAAAAAAAGGGCAACAATCGTATCTTTACGCTCTACATTTTCTTTCCATTTTGCTAACACAAAAATTTAACGCTGTTTTACAAGAATAACCTTCGCGATATCCAGATTGTTCCGGCGCAATCAAATTATTACTTTTTAAATACGTTAACAGCTGTTTTTTCAAAACAAGTTCTAATTTTTTTTCTAGAGTATGCAACATGTAAGTCTTGAGTAATTCATGTTAAGGGCCTAAAAGCCATTTGTAAACAATGACTTAAAATGTCGATTTCTCTTGAATCTGAAATCTCTCTTGTGAAATGAAAGCAGCATCTTGTAGGAGAATGTTAGTTCTACCATATGGAGTAGCTGCATGTAGTAGGATTCTCGTGATTCGTGAGATATGAACGTTTAAAGTAATTGTTTACAAATGGCTTTTTGGCCGTACTCATGAATTACTCGAGAAGTGCAATATTTGGTTGGTTGGACAGTTGGTGAATTGTTTGGACGCTTTTAACTTTCAGTCGGCGCTCACTAATCTAAATCCAAACAGAAGTAGTGATGTGGGCGAGTGAGGTATGTGTGAGTGTGTGTGTGTGTGATGGGAGGAGGGGGGGAACATATGATTTTGGGTCGGCGCTTTCTTCTTTCTTTTCAGAGAGCGAGTAATGGCGCTATAACCATAAGCCATAGGGAGCTAGGACTATAGTTAATGCTAAAGTCCCAAACGTTTGAAGATAAATGGAGCATCACTTAACCTTCTTAGACTAGATGCTCCCAACGACCATTTTTTAATACATTTTTGTTCTGTGCACCAAACAGGGCATTCTGTTAAACTATTCTCTCCGACTATTCATTTCCTTTTTCCTTTGATATCTACTGAAGGCTACGTGGGTTCCCCGTGTCTTCTTAAGGTAGATACCAAATCTTCCATATCACCAACGGTTGCATGGACGTGGCCAGGTGAGCGATCGAGGAGTGTTTTCGTGGTGATTGTTGCGTGAAGAAACGTATCAGAAACTGGTTTCGTTTCATGGTGGCATGCAATGTCTTCAACGAATTATACCTCATCGTAGCTCCATCCACGAGGTGTGCAACCGTCAATGCTAATGCTAATGCTAATGCTACTCATGAATTACTCGAGAAGTGAGCCGAAACTCTTTTTCAAATTGTGGCACTTGCCCAGTTTGTAGCGTTTCATTAATTAGGCCCAGCAGGTTATCTCCGATGACATTAAAGCAGTCCTGTACTACTCTTGCATTACCGTTATCTATTCCAGTCGTTATCTTTCCAAAGAAAATCAAATAGATTTTAGATCCTCTAACAATGGACTGGTTGATTACTAGAAATTAACAAGGACTTCAAAATTTTTCGTAGCTCCTTGCGGGTTTTTTGATGCAAATCAATTTTCTTTTGAATATATTCGCAACGAGTTTGTTTAACAGATTGAGAATATTTGCCACGCGCTTCTTTGTGCCTATTCAAAAAGATATGCCTCTTAGTTCTACGCCATTATTTATGCAGCGTTTAAGACGCAAAAGATCCAAATTTTACCAGCTGTTCGAGTGCTTTACTAAAACAAATTTATGTTAAATGACTAGTTTATCGGTACATACTTTTAAAACGTCTGTCAAAACAGCTGATTTATGATCTAGAGAACCGGTATTTGTTAGAAACTCCCCACTTCTTTCGACAAGTCTTTATATAGCTTGTTTCGGAAGTTTAAATATTGCAAAATAATACATTAAGGACTCAATCTTAACTAAATTTTAATGAGAGTCTCAAAACAGCAAAATAAACCACTCAAGAAAAAATAGAAAACTTCCATAAAAAGAAAATAATTTGCCACTGTGCTGTGATGCAATCAATTAAGAAAAATTTCCGTACAACAAACTGAAATGCTTATAACTAAATTAAAACTTTTGAAAGTTTAAAATTTAGGCAATAAATTCCGAAACAGAAACTTATAATTTCAAAATAAAAAAAAATAAAAATTATAGATTGGACAAACACAAATATTGTTTCATAAACAAATTGATAACTTCAATTACTCAATTAAAAAAGAAATCGATAAAAAGCAATTATACAATTAAATCAAACAATACAATTACAAACAGATAATTTAAAACAATTGAAATAAATCTTGCAAAAGAGAGTAAATCTTGAACAAAATACAATGAAGTTTAATTAAGTGTCTTAAAGAAGTGTTCGGTAAGGTGGTCAAAAATATCCCAAAACTATTAAAATAACTATCATAATAGTCAGTTTGTAAACTAAGTTTGGGCGCCATTTGTTTTGGAGGGAGGTAGCTCATCAAATCTTCCAGTACGCCTCTATGCACCTTGCTATGAGAACCAGGAGGGTCTCCACCGATTGCTTGCCAATCTGCCAAATTTGGAAGACGTCTGCTTTGAGTTATCCCAAATTATAATAATCAGCCCACTATATCACAAAACTTTGCGGAAGTGGATATGGGATCAAGTCATCCCCGGGTGGTGATAAATCGAAGAGCATGGACATCAGCGAAAGCAAAGTTGCCAGAAGTCATGAAATGCATCTACGGGCTCTTATTTTCACTAGGTCCCCCAGTCGTAGTTTTGGATGGATTGGCGTGGATTGTTCTTTATATTTTATTATTAGACTATTATATAGCTTAATGTATTATTCTGTAACTCTTCAATTTCAATCTGAATTTCAGTGAGCGAGATAAGGATGCAGGGCGTCCTAGTAAAGGTCACTAAGAAGGGGAATCTAACTGTGTGCGACAATTGGCGAGGCATCACGTTACTGTGTATTGTTCTCAAAGTCCCGTGCAAATTTATCCTAAACCGGATTCAGGAGAAAATCGACGTGACTCTCCGGCGGCAGCAGATGGGATTCCGAGCCGGAAGATCTTGTGTAGACCAAATTGTCACGCTTCGAATCATTCTGGAGCAGGTCAATGAATTCCAAGAGTCCCTCTGTTTGGTATTCATTGACTACGAAAAAGCTTTCGACAGACTCAACCACAAAAATTTGTGGGGCGCCCTTAGACGCAAAGGAGTCCCGGATAAAATCGTAAACCTCATAGAAACGCAGTACGAGGCTTTCACATGCAGAGTCCTGCATAGCGGAGCTTTGTCCAAACCCATACGGGTAGTCGCCGGTGTGAGGTTAGGATGTATATTATCGCCGCTACTGTTCCTCACCGTAATCGACGAGATCATGGGAGATGCTATTGACGGTGTACCGGACCGTGGGCTGCTTTGGCAACCTATCACTATGGAGCACCTCAACGCCTTCGATTTGGCTGATGACGTTGCTTTGTTAGCGTAACGGCACTCTGTTATGCAGAGCAAGCCCCACGACCTCATCGAAAGCTCCTCTGCGGCGGGTCTAACCATAGACGTCAACAAGACTAAATCGTTGGATGTCAACACGGACAATCTTTTCAATTTTACGGTAGCGATGGCAAGCAGTGGAGAAAGCCGATAGCTTTCAATATCTTGGCAGCCAAATAGCGTCAGACGGCGGAATCAAGAGCGACATAGGTGCACGAATCAAGAAGGTTAGGGCTGTTTTTGCGAGTTTAGGAAATATGTGGAGGTCAAACCAGATAAGTCAACGCACCAAAATCCAAATTTTCAACTCAAACATGAAATCTGCGCCAGCGAGACGGGATATCTTAAATATACGCTTGACTATTGCCCAATAGCGTTCGATCGGTCACAACTGTCTTTTTCTACGAACTTGATGTTATTCTCCGTCAGCCACTGTAGAGTGGATTTGGCGTAATGTGCCGATGCCAAATCTGGCCAGAAGAAGAGGAGGGACTGGTGCTTTCTATACAATGGTAGCAACCTGTTCTTCAAACATTCCTTTTGATAAATCTCAGCATTTATAGTTCCTTTTGTATAGAAAGTTGAAGAACGCAAACCCACATGTGCAAATAGCTTGCCAAATGAGCACCTTCTGACCGAATTTCTCCATCGCAACAGTCGTAGCATCTGGGATTGGCACACGTTCGCCAACAGATTTAGTATAAAACTGCGGCCCTCGGTAGCGTTCTTGAATCTTCTTTAACGTATGTTTCGTCATCCATCAAAATGCACTGGTCGACATTGTCCAAAAAATGCAGCTGTACAGCTTTCGAGCCCTGGTTTTGGCACGAGACTTTTGTTCCGGAGTTTGTTTGGGCACTTTTCAGTGGAAGTTCAAGAACGAAAGTGGAGATGGGTCGGCCACACAATACGAAGGAGTGGGTAAAATTCTGCAAACAAGCGCTGAATTGGAACCCAGGACGACATCGCAGCAGAGGAATAAATAAATGAGCCTAGGTTAAGGCTAAAGCGAGCCAGCCGCCCAGGATGGAAGTCTTTCACGTTGGCCCTATGCAACCCTTGGGAAGGACAGGAAACAAAAGTAAGTAAGTAAGAGATAAGGCGCTAAAACTTGGAAAATTATTGCCAGATTTTTGGTTCAAATGCCAAAAGTCCACCCACGGGCAAAAGGAGCATAAACTAATCTTTCTAGCATCTATGCTCCCAACGATAAAATACAAATTATCACATTATTTAACTCTATGCGGAAGCGGCTGGTATGGGAAGTTCATGCTTTCTTCCCACCCTTGATTCGAGTGACATGCTGCGGCACATGCTAGGCAGTTGGCTTGTCGTTGACAAGAAAAATTATGCATTCAATAAGTCGTCATTTTCCAGCATGCTTTCAAGAACTGGCTGCGGTAGTTTGAGATTAGATTAGATTATATTGGATTAAGGTTGAGCACCATTTGTTTAAAAAGCTATGATCAAAAAATGAACAAAACGATTTTATTTTCAACCAATCAAAAAACTATTGCCAAAGCATTAAACATTTTGGGTTATTTTTATATCTTTGAATCACTAAACTGGACCACAAAGCTGTTTTAAACATGAATTTGAAAACTTGAAATGTTACAAGACGGTTTTCGCGCCAACTCGAACAAATGTTGGCAGCACCTTCTCAGATTAGAACGAAGCTTTCTGGGTGTGCAGACCATCACTAGATAAGCCACTTTGCTTGCTCAGTTTCTTAAAAAAAATCTAGACTGTCTTTTGAAAAGGGCTAAACTTTTTTTTTTGATTTTTTTCAAATGTGTTTAATAAAAAAAATTACTACTCCTACAAAAAAGTGTTGTATGGGTGATTATCACAAAATAAGCGAAGTTTTAAGAAAAAAATATTGAAAAAAAAACCAAAATGCGCCCTACACTAAAAGAAATCATTCAAAAAATTAAAAATAACACCATTGTTGATTTCGATGAAATTTTATCTCAAGATAGGAAATTATGTTCCCTATCAACCGTTCATTTATCACAAGATGGGCACTTTTAAGGAAATAAAGTTTTTCTAACATAAACTTTTTCATGTCCCATTGATTTTTTTTCAGTGTATTTTGTTATCAAAAACTAAACCAGTGAAGGTTATACGACAATATAGTCTTCTCAAAATGCAATGACACTTAATTTGTGATGTAAGACAATGCGAAGCACGCATATTCCCGCAGCAGCACTCAAGAAGTACGACTCAATATACAATATTCGAACAAGCATTTCATAAGTGCTACTGTAATTTCTACCAAAACGTTTCTACCCTTTTTCTTACCTAATACTAGGTAAGGCTATTTAGTAGAATCGAACTACCTAATCGAAAGAAACGAATCGAGAGTTGTACCTTAACCATATATAAACTAAACAAGTAAGTGAATCAGTGACATTCAACGTGTTACTTCTCTTTGCGAAAGGTTATTAAAAGCAGTTCTGAAAAGTGTCATAGTGTCTAGAAACATGAGAAGTATGGAATATCGCATAAACAAATCATTGCAGATTACGAAAGCAGATAAAATCTCCTAACAAATTGAGTATCATTGGATTCTGGGATGGTTATTACCTTCACTGGTTTAGTTTTTGATAACAAAATACACTGAAAAAAAATCAATGGGACATGAAAAAGTTTTGGTTAGAAAAACTTTGTTTCCTTGAAAGTGCCCATCTTGTGATGTATGAACGGTTGGTAGGAAACATAATTACCTATCTTGAGACAAGATTTCATCGAAATCAAAACTGGCGTTTTTTTAAATCGACTTTGAACTTTTAAAAATTATATTTTTCAGTGTAGGGCTCATTTTGAGTTTTTTAAAAGAATTTTTTTTCTTAAACTTGATTTATTTTGTGATAATCACCCATACAACACTTTTTTGTAGGAGTAGTCATTTCTTAATAAAACACATTTGAAAAAATAGATAAAAAAAAAGTTTAGCCCTTTTCAAAAGACAGTCTAGAAAAATAATAATTAAGAAACTAAGTATGTAAAGTGGCTTATCTAGTGATGGTCTACACACCCAGAATGTTTCGTTGTAATATGAGAGGGTGCTGCCAACTCCGAATACGATTTGAGGCGAAAACCGTCACAAGCGCCTTTCTGAAAACATAATCCTAGAAATCAAGAAAATCGTTCGATAATTACGAAATCAGCAATTATCCCAACGAACCACGAAAAAACTGTGTACCGATCGTCATTACAGGCTTCACTTGATTCGCCTTCCATCCAGCCTCGGACCTTAGCCTCGATCGACAAAAAGTAATTTTAACATTTATGTACTTATTTAATTCCATCACGATTGTCTCGTCTCGTCTCGTTTGACGGTATCCTGATTTGATACGGCCGATGGCCGGTTGTTCTGAGAAGCCAGTCAGCCATTAAGCGACGACGACGACGACGCCGACGTCATAACCACTTCTGATTGCAGCGAGCAAAATCACGAAATCGGTTTTCCTAGAACAACTTGTAAACGGTGCCGGCGAATATGAGCCGTGTCTGAAAAAAAAGGAACCTTATATCGATTTCGTTGATGATGATGATGATGCTGATGATGCTGGGGACCGTCGAAGGAGGAAACGGTATTTCGTGATCCGTTGTCGTCGCTGTCGTCATTATCTCGTCTTGAAGAATTCTCAAGGACGCGCTTGCCGTATCGCAGAGGAACATTCTCCTCCTGCGTGCGCGGTAAAATTATCCTCGACAGCCAGCGGTGGCTCATTATTCGATTATCGTTAAAACTTGCTTTCAGATACATAAAAATAGCAAAAAGTTACCGCCGATGTCGTCGTCTCGCTTTTCTAGTGACACTTAGTTTTACGATTTACGATTATGACAAAGAGTCGGGTCTTGCGTCGTCTGGATCGCTAACGTTTTCGTAACGCACACATATCGATTGGGGATGGAATTGTTTAATAATTAAAACGAGTCCTTTATGTGAGCATTGCGGATCGCTAACAATAACGAAGAGGCAATTAATTTAATGTGGGTTCAGTTACCCGAGGTTGGACCTGGAGTGGGAGATATTCGGTTGAACTTGACAGCCTTTAATTGGAAAACGACAAGATATGGTTCCATTGGATGGTGAAAAGTGATAGACAAAACTTTTCCTCCTGCCAGCCAAACTCCCAAACCAAAGCAATAAACGTCTTAACTTTGAAGGGTGGATATCTATATTCAAAATAGTTTCCAGAGTTCACAGAAATGCCACCTAAATAGTAATTGAGTTGAAACTTACTGGAACGCTCCACTCCGTTGAAAGGCATTCACCTCCATGGGATTCTGGGTCTTACCTGCAAAAAAAGAAACAGAGAAAACGAAGACATTATTAGTAGAGCTTCTAACATCTCATTTACAGTGCTTTATTGCCCACTGTCTCCTCCAGAGTGGCTAATGAACTACCATCATCACCATCAGTCAGACTAGTCGTTAGACCAACCTGCCTCGCCGTCCCGTGATGAAGAGGACTCACGTTCAACAGGTGCTGCTGATTCATGAGATTTTTCCTCCCCCTGACCACCACCTCGGGGATAATATGGAGACGTGTGTGTATGTGTGCTTTCGAATGCTACAGCTCAGCTCGTCAGCTCAACTAATTCTCGAAGCGAATTAACCTGTCACCGCCAGCAGTGCCACCCCCAATCGACTGCCATTATCAGGATCATTGGCAGTTATGGCATTTGGAGCTGTTGCAAGGAATCTTCGCTCTAGCCACCGGTTGCAACCCTATGATGCGGTGCCAGCTGGAGCATTATCATCCTCAACGTTAGTCATTAGTCTTCCTGTTTGCAGCAGGACACGTTTTCGGGATGTGTTGGAATTTGTTCAACTATCTCATGAATATTCCAGCGCGATAACTAGTAACTGTTAGCGGAATTCTTCGGAAATGTGGTTACCACGCAAACCCCCTAACCGACAGGGAATGGCATTTAAACTAAATTTGAATAAATGCGCCTTTGTTGCACGGTGATGGAACGTTCGGTTTGCATGGAGTAACAGTTTTAGAGTGCCGGAAAATGATTATGAGAACCTAGTCAAACGGATGATTTTGAAACAATGAACAATTGTATACAGTAATCGAGGTACTGTATTGCTATTGTAGAAATAAAAAAAAAAGTAATCGAGTTGAGGTGTTTCCACAAATTCTATAACTAAAGTCACCCGAAAAGTCGATGAACAACCATTACTATATGTTTCTACTCAGAAAAACATGAAAAAAGCCAAAATTATCTTAAAAAGAATAAAACTACCTGAAACTCCCAGGTTCATTTGTTTTGCATAGCATTGCGATGCGTTTCGTTGGTAACAGAGTATTTTATAAACTGCATAAGTTATCATGCGATTTGAAAATATCACTCTTATTCTGATTGCTTTTGGAAAGCTATTTGGGAATTAACAGCTGTCCAATCAGAGGTCAGCTTAGATAAGCTTGAACACTTTCATTGCCAGCCACGCCCATCTCCTCAATTAGGAAGAAAAAGGAAGGATAATGATGATATTGTCATCAACTTAACGAGGTGCCAGCAAACTCATGACATAGCGTTGTGTGATATAGAATGGTAAAAGACCATACTCAAATTTGGAAAAATAATTTTGCAGCTAGTTCATTAGAAATGCATATTAAAATTACGGAACGATCTCACCGAATCAACCTTAAATTTAATTGGATGTCATTTCAATCCGAGAGTAGAACAGTCATTACAATTTACGTAGAACAGTCATTTATATTTCCACCACCTGTGATTACTCTGAATAGCTTCAGCTGGAATCTTAAGCACTTCTAGTCTTTAATGGAATCTTAAGTACTTGAAACATTTCAAATAAAACAAAAACCGGGCATTTCATGCAAAAATTTCACATCATCTGAAAATCACTTGCTTAAGAATATTTCCCCTTCAGTGATGATTTAGAAAAACTGGAAACTTCTTCAAAAAGTTTCAAGTATCAAAGCTGAAGAGGTTGAACAAATACAAGCCAAAATACAATAAGAGACAATCCTGAAATAGCAGGAACATCTTGAAAACCAAAATCTGCATCGTTTAGCAAATTAAGCACGAAGAAAATGTCATACCTCTCTTGCAAATCCAGCAACGCATTCCAGAATGCTGGCTTTTTCAAAGATCATTTGTACATACAGTGGACCCCCTTATGTTGCCAACTGTTATCATTTGGTTAATGGCCATGTACAACAGAGCTTTTCGCTACGCCTCAAGAGTTTTCGTCACCAGTCACATCTCTGCTCTGTTGGTTTCATTTAGGGTTGACCACAGTAAGTGTCCCATTTTTCCCTTTTCTCCCCTCATTTTGGATTCAAATTAGGTTTATTACCCAAAAACAGAACTTGGTGCTATTATATTGCATCCAAATGCACTGTAAATTTGCAGAAAAACCTGAAAAACTGAATGGAACAGATTTCACTTTGATCGAATGCCAGGACGTGGTCAATATTGCCAAATTAACCCGATTCTCCCCTCATACTTGAATAAACTCATATACCATGCGGTTCTGAAGATCGGCGCTAGTAATATTACTCTCACTTGCGCTGTACTTATGTCAGGAAAATCAAATTGGGAGGGTTTCGTTCAGGGTTGACCTCAGTAAAGGGTCCATTTTACCCGATTTCGCCTAATACTTGAATAAACTCATAAACCATGCGGTTCTGAAGATCGGCGCTAGTAATATTGCTCTCACGAAATACCTCCAATAGCTGTATTTACCAGATCCAAAACAAGATCCTAGAACACAAGACCCCCCTAGCATTAACCTCCCACTTCTCCATCTAGTTAAAGTCAGCGATCTCCCATTCAGGCTCACTTCAACAAACTTATACCAACACCACAAATATACAGACGGCTCTGTTGCCAATGATAAAGTCGGTTATGGCATGACCTTCGACTCCACAATTTCCCGTATCAGTTCTGCCCTACCATCACATTGCTCCATTTTTAGATCCGAAGCTTTTGCCCTAATGAAAGCTTGTCTACTCATTCCACCCCCACTGACTCGGAAAGCTGTCTACAGGAAATGAATTCCTCATCCTTGAGACATCCCTAGCTTCAACTGACCGACGAACTACCATCAGCTAACAGAAACGTCTTCTGCTGGTTGTCAGGCTGGTTCCAGAACAGAAAGCCTGCCTTGAGGAAACTGAAAGAATCCACCTTCCCCTGGCCTGATGGCCACCCGCCTCACCCATAGCTACCCCCTTGAAAAAGTCGACCCCCCAGATTGCACCCCTTGTGGTGTTCTCTTAACCGTCCACAAACCGTCCACAAACCGTCCACCGTCCACCAAAAACGAACGCTAGAATTTTGGTCTGAGTGACACACTGGAGGAGGCATTGTCTCCACGATTCGAGGAAAATCTGATCAATTTCCTTAAGGAAACAGGAGTATTTGACCAGCTTGGAGAACCTAAGGTATGGGACGAATGATCAAAAGGTTAAAGCCCCTTTAAAAAGAAAAGGTTAATGGCACCGTAAGACGGGGTAGCAATGATCAGCGAGCAAACATTGATCGCAATGGTTTCCGTTTTGGTTTGATGCGGTTTGGAACAACAATCAAAGTCATCCAGGTAACCATTTAGCATTCAATAAAGCTCGTAAGTAGCCCTATATGCGTCTTAACGACAAGCGACATAATGCATATGAGCATTATAGCCCTCTTAAATGCTATTCAAAAGCAGATTTTGGTCCGCTATGGGGCTAATTTAATGCTAGACCCCACCAAAAGAAGACGTCTATGTCGACAATATGTCATTCATTGATAGCATGAATTGGTAACGTTTGCAATTGACAGCTAGATGACTGCAGTTGAAATGATGTTCTACTGCTGGGGAGTTTAGCTTTAAGAATGTTGACTTAATGCTTGATTGAAATTGCGAAGAAAAACCAAAAATCAGGCTTTGGTGTTTATGAATAAGTAAAAAAAAAAAGTTATTTTATATGATTGTTAACCTTAAAATCTGTAGGCCCATACTTCAAAGAGTTCTCGAATTACCTAGAATACTCGTAAAGGATGGTAGATTAAATACTCAGCCATTGAAACCAATATGAAGTTTCACGCTTGTGAATACGTCAGTAAAAGCCATCTGTCACGGTGTTTGATCTAAAAATTTAAAAATTTAAATACCACTACTCCAAGATTTTTTCGGATGATCCAGTACACTTTAAACTGATAATAGACTGCCCTACGTGTGTCCATGGACTAAGTCAGGCTTTGACGCGTACGCCTAAATACCAATTTTGATTGATTTGTGTTTGATCTGAATGTCTCAATGTTCTCGGATGATCTAGAACACTTGAAAATGATGATTTCTTTTTAGTTCCTTGGTTATCCAGATTTTCAGCCCAAGGCTGGTTCATCTCCCATCGTAGTCACTGAAATACGCATAGGGTATTTTTCGTAACTTGTCCAGGGTGAGATTCGAACTCGTGACTTCGTCGTGAGAGGTATGGATGGTAACCACTACGCCAGGGCCGCCCACACCATCAGATGTCCATGGACTAAAATCAGGCTATGAAGCTGGAGAATACGTCTGAAAAGCCATTTGAAATGGTTGTTGACCCCAATAACAATACAGGGTGGCAAAGGTTGCCTGTCACTGATTTTTTTTCGGAGTGTAACTCTTGTACAGTTTTGTTTACATTTGTGCATTTTTTCATCGTAGGTATGATTACGTTTGTTTGTTTTGGTTACACTGTAAACCTGGACGCAAACAAAAGCTGGTAGTACATTTAAATTTGAAGACATTTAGACCGTGAGAGGTCTTGAGACGGCTTAAACGGGAGATTTATCTTCCGCACTGCATCGCAGATACAACAATACGGATACATACAAAATCAACCAAAGGCATGGACCTCACCCAACGGTTATGACCAAAACGATGGTGAAACTCGTTAGAGAGCTAATTTTCCGACACAATCAGGGCGAGCGATGCCAACGATCTGACTTTTTCCGATACGTAGAATCAGAACATATTATCACCTATGTTTTGAAACTTAACGCGAGGAAACAATAGCGAATTCATGGATTAAGAGAAAAGCAAATGAAGGCTTGAGTGAACCGAAGTAAGGAGCTGCTGCAGCTTCAAACTGATTGTGATATTTTCTTACGGAAATTACTGTTTTCAACAAAGTTTTTGAGTGCTCTTTTACATAGGTCTCATCGTCCGTCAAAACGCATGCATCCGGACGCTGGAAAAGACGCGAATACAATTTTCGGGCCCTTGTTGCTGCTCGCTTCTTCTGTTCTGCACTTTGTTTCGAGATTTTCTGCTTTTTGTAGGTCTTCAGGTGGTTTCGCCTCTTGATACGCTGGTTCATTCCGACATTCGTTCCTGCTTCATACTTTTGAGCCTAAATCACGTCATGGTGACGCACTTAGCCATGATGTTCCAGGAATCCACTTCCATTTTTCAACTAATCACTCTTTCAATATTACGCGACATTTTGAAAACGCAGAATTTGAACCGCACAAACAAGTAAACAAAAGAAAGCTGACAGTCAAACGCACAGCATGCAGTGTTCAGAGCATAAAAAACCATCTCAAATACATGCGTACAACGCAAATGTATGTGGATAGCTTATATTCGATACACTCCTTATGATGAGTTTTTACCGTTTGCTCACCAGTTTTCAAAATGACGTCCAAGCAAGAGGAGCAGCATGTCAAAATTTTACTCGCGCAGCGAGAGTCCGACGTTCTCGCACACCAAGTTGACAAAATGCCTAAATCTGAATGTGGTCAAATCGACTGTGAAAAGGTTTTAAAAGTGTTTCGGGAGCGTCTGTCGACCGCCAGGAAGTCTGAAAGCAGCGACAATCGTAATCCTGACGTGGCAGAAAGTGGCAGCGAGATATAAACGGAATCCTAACCTCTCTATCCGGGACGTTGCTGGCAAGCTCATTGTCTCCCATCCTACTGTACAGTGGGCCAAGAAACGAGCCATGTTGTCGACGTTTAAGTAGGTAAAGGTGGCGAACCAAGATTACAAACAAAACACGTTGGCAAAGCAGCGGTCCTGAAAGCTGTATACGATTATGCTCAAAAAGTTCAACTGAAATTACGTGAAGGCGAATTTCAAGCAGCTTCCGGGACAGGAGTTTTATAGGAGTTTTATCCGGAAAAGGGAAAGTGCTCGAAATTTTCAAAACCATCAAACTATCGAAATTTCCTAAAAAAAATATCTCGTCTGGCAGGCCATATGCACGTGTGGTCTAAAAAGCGGCGTTTTCATCAATACGGAACCATCAATCAAGAGATCTACGTTCAGAAGTCCAGAGTGCCATTGGTAAAGCGACATAACAGACCTATGCTGTTCTGGCCGGACTTGGCGAGCTGCCACTTTGTGAAAAATGTAATCGAGTGGTACCATGCGAATAACGTGGTTGTGGTACCCAAAAACCACAACCCTCCTAACCGCCCAGAACTCCGCCCTATCGTAAGGTATTGGGCCTTGGTCAAGCGGAATCTAAAACAAAAAACTAATAAATCCATGGAAAACGAGGTGCAGTTTATATCTAACTGGCGTTCGGCGGCGAATAATGGATTTGGCAGACCAAAAGAATAAACGAATATTTTTTCCTTTAAATATATGAAATATCAAAAAATAAATAAGAAGATTTTTGTATAATGAATTTTGACTGAAACTTTTTTCGTCGACTAATTTTTGCGCGTTAAAGTCTTTACTGCAACTGATTTAAAGATCTATAGAACATTAATCCTAGGAGTTCAAGTATGGCCTCAAACACTTGACGATGGTGATGGATTCTCTAACGTGTGTCTTTGGACTGAAATGAGACTTTGGCGCTTTAGAATACATCGAAAAAAAAAACTTGCATTTGGCGGTTGATCTCAAATTCAACGAGATTTTGTAAGACCTAAAGTGTTTTAAAATGAAGATATAACATCCAACATGTGTTTGTAGACTAAAATGAGACTTTGGAGCCTTGAATACGTTGGTAAAGCAATGTATTACTGTGATTGATCTCAAACACTACACGCCTGCACCTCAATGTTTATTTGCAAATGGTTTTCTGATGCACTAATTGATCTGTTGATCTATAGTCCAAGGAATATTTGGATGGTCTTGACAAGTCGATTGCCTCAATTGGATCGGTTCGGCTCACAAGTTGCCGATATAAGGGAATTAATACATGCTCAATATTTTACTTAATAACTTGAAAATTTCTTATAAGAAAATTACATTGAGATATAGGGTTATGGGATGTAATGTAAGCCTAACTCCTTCATTCAGCCTATGTGCCAAATATCTCACAAATTCAGCTAAAATTGTTAAAATTATGTTGACATCGTAAAGATCGCTTCCCTTTAGGGCAATTGGGATATTATTCTGCGAATTACAACTATAAACTTCCATGCAAATGACACAAATGTGGCAAAAATGACCCATTGCACCTTGTAATGGATCCATTTATACAGAAAAGAGTCACACTGTATGAAATAACCATCCACATAAAAGAAATCAGAAAAATAGGAATTCAACAAATTGTGCAGTAGGAATTCAAATGTTTAAACTACCGAGTGACCGATGGATCAGAAGTGAAAATCATTTCAGTGTTTAAATAGTTTTTTGTGTGATCTTTAAATTTTTCATCTTCATTGCCAACAATGAATAAAGGGTGTTTCGATCAAAATTTGGTCTTAAACTTGACGCCTTTCCTTTCATCGTGCATTCAAAAATTTTCCACACCCCTCATTTTGAAGATGTGTGCGTGTAGCATCATGTCTCTATTTTGATTTTGATATTAGCACTTCAGTTATCAAAATGTCGTCGACGGAAGAGAAGCAACGCATCAAAATTTTGCACGTGCATGGCGAAAATCCAAAATTTGAGCGTCCCTCGACTCAGTCGAGTTATTAGTACGACACACTGAAGAAGTTTGCACATTGTAGATGAAATACGCGTATCTGTCAAGATAAGCAAAGGTAGCTGGTATTAAATGGAAAATACTAATTTTTCTTCTAATTTCAAGTTATGTTTCTTATTCATAAAAACTTCGAACGACTCACACAAATTACTGTTTGACCAAATTTTGATCGAAAAACCCTTTAGAACCAATATGGCTGGTTGACTAACATTACATCGATATTACTCGATTATTTTCGCCTTGATTAAGTTAGTTGTTCAACATTTCGGAGTTCAGAAGCTTGTCTTAGCAAGCAAATAACTAACTGAATATCAATTGCAGCTCAATTACTTTATGAGTTACAGTGAATAATGTAACCAACCGCTGCATATTAGGCTAAGGCATGGGCCACATACCCTATTTTACAAAAAAAAAATGTAGAATGCAATTTTGCATACATAAATACCACCTGGCGAATAAGAAGATCGAAGGGTGCTGTGGCCAAGAGCGGACTTGTTTGCTCTGTTGTCAGTTTCTTCCCAAGTTTTCACTAAATTTGAACAAAATAAGTTTGTAGGATTTAGTACATAAATGACATTGACCTTGAATGACCTTGACTGATTCATTGGTAAATTTTTGGATTGGACTATTGGGAATTGTCGTTTGACTTTTTCGAATGTTTCGGTGTGCGCCGTTGTTTGAACTAACGCCCGGACTGGCTCGATGTTAGACGAGTAGTTTTCCTTAGCTTAGCTTGACACGCTTGACACAGCTTGACACGTATCAATGGTTGCTATTCCGTGATTGTTCAGAATCACTGAAATTGCACAATGAATCAACTGAATGGGGCTGGGAGTAACCTACCATTCTCACTGTACACGTTTCTTTGGCTCAATTTCTTTAATAATCAATAACGGCGCCGGCCACGGCCTTGCAACCAGGTGGGAATAGGGAAGGAAAGTTAGTGTGACTTTAACTGATGTTTGACGAGTATTTTTCCTGTGAAAAATGTCAGTTTTCAATTAAACTTATCGCAAGGATTCTACTCGATTGGAGGAGGTTGACGAAGGAAATCTGAAGTATTTGCAAATCCACAACTCTGACATTCCCATGCTTATTCTTCAAATCTCCCTGAACTCCGCGATGGCTGGTTATTGTCCTTCATGATTATTGGTGATTCATTATGGACGTTATGGAGCAGTTCTGGATGACCTTTTCTGCCATTCGAACTTTTGTCCTGGATCACTACATTGTAAGCTCCCGTCCCGTATCTGAAATTACTGTAAGCTCTCGTCTAAATGAGGAATATCCTGGAGTAATTTCAGCCAAATCGTCGGGGAAATAGATCGTGAGATCAATTGACGAGAATTTAGATTATGCATTCTTCATTATGCATCAACACTAGAGTAAACTTATTCAAGTAAGAATTAAAGAGTTTTATATTTGCTTCCTGAATTCCTCCCATTGCACAGTGGGCCAGAATGCGAACTTAGATGGAAATATATATATTTTCAGCCTAAGTTTGAAGTGTTGGAGCAAAATTGTCTTCCACAAAGTTTTTTCTAATAACAAGGCGCTTCTTTTGATGTGAATTAAAACTATGGTGGTCCTTATTTTAAGATTAATCGAAAATCTAACTTTGTTATTTGCAGAAATAAAGGAATACATTATTCAGAAAAGTTGTAGAAGAAATAATTTCAAGCAACTTTGTTGGTATCATTGTTTCTGCAACTTTTGATATGGCCAAATTAGATCATTATTTCCTACGTAGCTTGAAGTGTCCCTATAGGCCAGTGACAAAAAAAACAGTTTTTTTCTGTTACTTTTTTATTTAAAATTTTCCAACAACGTTGTCTTCAAATAATTTTTGAAACTTGAAAAGACCAAAGTTTTGACGTATAAACCCTGCCGATGTCTCCTACCGTTAGCGAGTAATTAAAGATTTCTTATAAAATTTCGCCCTTTTTAAATGTGTTTTACTCAATTTTAAAAAATAACCTACCTCCAGTTTTCAGACATAATATGCAATAATAAATATCCTTTCAAATGCTGTTGAGAAATAATTTTTTGATTTGCTGCAACTAGAACCAAAATTTGAAAAAGGCCTATTTTGTTTACAAAAACAATAATAAGTTTCGTTTGACATACGATAGAGACAATTTTAGAGCACCAAAAAATGTAACTTTTATTGTTGAAGAATCAATAGGAAAACAACTTTACTGAAAACATTGAAATAAAAAAGTTACAGTAACATAACTGATTTTTATAGGAATACCCTGAAAGTATATTTTTCCAGCTAAATTCACATTCTGGACCCCTGTGCATTGCAGTGATTTTCATTCGATTCGGAGCTTATGGGACTGTATGTCCACGGATCATTCCTCTCCCGTAGATTCACAAAATGTGTTGTTCATTTTTGCGGTAAATACAACGTAGTAGGCCTTGTCGCGATGATGCTTAAATCTAGGCAAAATCGCCAGAAGGTCGGAAGTAACAATTGAAAACAATGAATTATAACGTAAATTTCCTGGAAATGCCAGGTTACTAACATCTATATCCACTACCGACGCACAGTGGCACAATTCTGAAAAAAGACGGTCAAAAACATTTTCACCCTTTTGTCATCATTTTATCGAGTAGGTGTCTTCAGATGAGTTGCTCAAAATGTTATTCCGCATCTTTTGAAAAAAACGCGCCTAACCTTTCATAAGGGCATAACTACACTTTCAAATTCTAACGTTTTTCAGCTACGAGATAACGGGTTGTTGTCTTGTAGAGCAAGTAATTTTAAGAAAACTTGCTGAAGATACTAAGTTCCTAGAGCCTAACGTTAAAGATATATAAATGGCTTTCTTTCTGCACTACCTTAAAACTGGTTTTTTGAGATAATTAGCACTTTGTTCAAATTTGACGATTTCAATATGTTCTAAGAAATTGTTAGAATTATTGAAATACACATTTTTGCTGAACACAACAATGCTCTCTGATGACCACATTTTGATATATAGTGATTGAAGTGTCTGTATGACGTCATAATCAACCGCCTCAAAGAGGGAGGGCGGGTCCTGGCGGGGTCTAAAACAGGTTGTATTTGAACAAGTATTCCTGAAATTTTCAGCGTTGGGTACTGAAGGGTACTTAGTAAAACGTCAGTTTGAAATAGTACAGGTTATAAGCCAATTTATATATCACATGTAAGGTAATGTTCAACAAATTAAAAAAATATATGTGGGTCCTTGCGGGGTCTTGAATTAATTGTATTTGGAAGAGTATCTTATGAACTAGTAATCTGAAATTTTCAGCGTTGGGTACTAAAGGGTACCTAGTAAATCCTTATTTTGAAATGGTAAGAATAGCAACAGTGTGTGACGTAATGCTCAACAAACTTGAAGAAAGCTGGGCATGTGCTGGCGCGGTCTCAAACCGATTATATTTGAAAGATTTTCTTATTAACTAGTACTTCTGAAATTTTCAGCGTTGAATATTGAAGGGTACCCAGAAAAATCTTTGTTAGAAATAATCTTTAACGTTAGGCTCTAGGAACTTAGTATCTTCAACAACTTTTCTTAAAATTACTTGCTTTACAACTTTGTTGAAGACAATAACCCGTTATCTCGTAGCTGAAAAAAGTTAGAATTTGAAAATGTAGATATACCCTTATGAAAGGTTAGGCGCGTTTTTTCAAAAGATGCGGAATAACATTTTGAGCAACTCTTTTGAAGACACCGTCTTGATAAAATGATGACAAAAGGGTGAAAATGTTTTTGACCGTCTTTTTTCAGAATTGTGCCACTGTGCGACGGGAAGATTTTGTTTGTGGGAACAAGCAGATCACAGAAAAATACGCTAGAAGTCATTGTTTACAAATGTTACTTTCGACCTTTTGACTATTTTGTCTAGATATCTTGTATTTGATTTGCTATAAGCAGCAATATTGAAAAATAAAATAAATTTAATCCAATTATTTCCTGTCTCGTACTGACTGCTTTTCTATAAGATAAGATTAAATTAGATTAGAAGACACCAGGCGAATAAATTCTGAAGTTAAAGTTGTCTAGAGAATAACTTTACGGAAACCTCACATATTGAGTTGAGAGTTGAGATTTTTATAGTATAAGTACTGTTCTGGGAAAACGCTAGGACACTGGGACTTGAAAGCACCTGTCCTAGCTTTAAGTGACTTGCTCCTAAATATGAGTAGAATCGAAAACGTATCAGTCGGTTGAGCCGTACCTTCACTGGTTGACGCTCAAAAAACAAGAACCCTTCAATTCAACAGCCATACCAATTGGCAGCCCCAATTCTCCCCCAAACCAATAATAGAAACAGCCACGAGGGTCAGGTTATCTAAAACGCATTTTCATAAATAGGCTCAACTCTCATCGTCTGCCTTGGCAGCATTGCCTCTTGATTTCCCGTACAACGATGCGAAAATCGAAACAATTATGGAAATCACACAAAGTTGAGTAATTTTCCGGTCCGACCAGACTTCAACAGTCGCCTTCTCAAACCACAATTAACACCCAATGGCCGGAATCGCTCCGACCATTCATTGACTTGCCAGCACCGACGAAGAGGGAGGGGGGGGGGAGCCTTATCTAACGCTTTGACGATCGTTTTAGGCCATTCTTTGTAGCACACAATATCAACGCCATCTCGATTCCCCCATCGCGATGATGATGATGATGATGATGATGACTACGACCAAGCATAATGATGGCGGTGGTGGTGGCGAGTTCCCTTCTATTTGCCTACTTCTACTAGGGTGGATGTGTCTGCTGGCCCAGAGTTTGCCTGTCTTTTCCGGGCCGGCAAAGTTCGTTTAACTACTACACAACACTCGTCGGTTCGCCTCAAGTGTCGTCCTTCTACCCCTCCTCTCATGACTCGGAAACGTTCATAGCGTGATGTTTTGCCTTCTCTACTTCCACTCACTAATAGAACGACAAACGAGAAACGCGATTCGTATTTGATCAAAAACAACAAAAACTACAACGACTGTGAGCCCTTTGCGGCGGGCGTCTGCATCGCCGCCGTTTCTGGGTCGTCCTGGACACAACTCAGGAAGGTAATTCAGGCCAACAACGGCAAGGAATGACATGGGCGCCGATATTGCAGCTGTTTTTGTTTGTTACTGGAGCGGGGGGAGTCCAGCAGAAGTGTACTTTTGGGATCGACCCTATTGGAATGTTGGTCCAAGGAACTCAACACATTTCATTCAGTTACAATCGATAGGCGCTGGAGAGAACTGTGATGACATAAATGCGTTAAATGCCATTATAGCACTTACAACCCGGTTTGCAAGGTACCGTTTAATCTATTCGCAATTTCCTTAAAAGCTTTGGCTTGCGAGTCGGAAAAATTAAATTCTAATTTCAAACGGCTTCTTAGAATACTGGCCAACCAACCAGACGGCATCAAAGCCACTCTTGACACTAATGGAATTACCGTTCGAGGGGGCTTGGCCCAGTGGGAGTAGCTTTGTTGTCTTTCTCGAGAAAAGCCAATTTCACGTAACATGCACTGAACAAGGACACCCAGCCAGTCAGTCAGTCAGTCGGTCCAACCAATCCTAACATCTCGTTCTGAAACTTGCCCCGTTGCAGCATCCCAGTCGTCCACCCACAAGGCACTATTTACCTTTTCGCATTGTAACCTCGTTACAATCAGAATTCCATCCCACAGCACAGCAGAGCATGCACGAAATCGAAATCCTCCCCCGATTTACCCTTTTTTCGGCAGGCAAAAGCACCGAGTGCTGTCCAGAGGTGCCCTTTTGCCGAAATGGAATTTTCATTTCATCACGCGCTTCGATGGACCCGCCGCTGGATCCGTGTCTGTTCCATTCAAACGCGCCGTACATCAAAAACCCACCCGGCACTGGCTGGGCTCGGGCGATTCGACGGCGAAAACTCGGCAAGATGAACCGGTCGACTGGGCGGGATAACAAAGTTTTCCATTCGCCTCGGTCGTCGGCGGTGTTGAATGGGGAAGGATTTGTTGTTTTTTTTTAGTTCGGCTAGAAATTCGTTCATTTCCTCAAATTTGGTGGGGCGGACGCGTGTGGGGAATTGGGGGATGGGGGCATATTTCATCGTCCCGTAGCCTGTGGCTAGGCTACACTGAACTTGTAACTCCAAGGGAGGTATGCTTTCATTTTGGATCATTTGGAGTCTGCGTCGGCTGAAAGTGGACACAATTTTGGGTTCCAATCCGTAAGTAATCTTTTCAATGAAATCGTAAATGGCCAGCGGTGGTAGTTACCGGCCAGTACAGAATCCATGTTCAGGCATCATCAGGCTTAGGTGGGTCTTGCAATTGGGATTGAATGGTTCGGCAATTTCGATTGTCAGCATTTTGGTGCGTCGAATGGATCGGATGAGAACGGTATAATGATTTAGGATTTAGCGATGATCCTAGATGATGCCATTTCCTATATCTAGTATACATGTCACTTTGGATGATCGGTTAGTGGTAATCCCAAAACTCATCATCAACTGTGTAGGATTGTAAACAAGGCGTATGAAACGTTTGCTTGATTGTCAGTTGGACAAGGCGGTGACTTTTTGTGTCCAGTTCAGTTATGATCGCAGTAAGCTCTGACGTCGGTCGGTTGAGATTGCGTTTGCCTTAATGTTTGTTTGTAATTGAACATAAATATAGAAATTCATAAATGTTAATCGTCTGATCGGAAATATGCTTCCCACCTTTACTTTAACAAAAAAATAGCTGATACTTCTAAGATTGAATTTGCTGGCTTTATTACAAAGAGTGTCGGTATCGGTGTAATTCTAGAAAGCGCATCAGATTTCAGACGAATGCTCTAAGATAAGTATATTGCCCCATTCAATCCATACAACTAACTGCAATTTTACATGAAAATAGATAGTGCAGGTTTACATGTCTGTCAAAATGCAATGATAGAGTTTAACACACATAAATTTTTTTTTTTAATAACCGCGAAAAATTTCCCCTCGTTTAATTCTAAGCCAAAGGAGGCGTAAATAACGAAATTGTTTGCAATCTTTCATGCGGCATACAACAATGTTTGCAATCTTTCACACAACAGGCTAAATTCAGGCGTTATCTGGCTTAAATTTATGCAGAAAATTCATTGTTTCTTTTTATCTGCGAAAATATGGCACTATTTATTCTGCGAAAGCTTCCGACAGCTGGCGACAGCTTTGACTCTCAAGTTTGAAGCTGTCATTTTATTATAACCTACACACTTAAAAATTATGACACAATTCGTCTTTGACATACATGGAGGAACGTAAACAACGAGTTCATGTTAAGTTATGTCTCCCGAAACCGCAAAGTAGGGAACTCGACGACAAGTGTGCGTGTGAGTGTGTGTGTGATTGAAGTTATTAACTCGTCTCATTCAACGCTTTCTTATGTTTTAAAGAACGCTTGGATGTATCGGTCTAATGGACCGACAATTACATGACATTTTTCGCAGTGTGTGTATCTAAACACATCATTTTATTTTTGGTACGAATTTGGCGAACATCATAATAAAATTGGGTAAAACCTATCCTTAACAGGGTGAGTGGTAATTCTTGTCGGTGATTTTTAAACATGTGTAATTTTGAATGGATACACAGAAAAAAATAATGAATCTTAACAGGCGCGTAAGATTTTCCCTTGTTTAATTTCAAGTCAAACACACTCAGATTATTTTACAGAAATCTGTAAAGATTTACCGAATTCTCAACAGCTGAACGTTCGGTAATGCGATTTTACGGATTTCGGTAAATTTTTCCAAAATCCGGTAATTTTTTTACAGATATCTGTACAATTTCACCGAAATCCGTAAAATCGGATTACCGAACGTTCAGCTGTTGAGAATTCGGTAAAACTTAACAGATTTCTGTAAAAAATCTAAGTGTGCAGGAAGCGTTAACAACGAAAATTGCAATCTTGCATACAACAGACTAGATTCAGGCGTTATCTGGCTTCAATTTACAGGAAATATCCCATTAATTGCCAAATCTTGCGATCCCTTTATATGCATAAGATAATGCAGAAAATTACAAGTTTTTTACGAACTGTGTAAGTAACAGCAATGTGTGCACGTTTTTCTTTTGGAGTGTATCCAAATTTCAACACAACTTGCAAGTATATTTTGAACTTTCATTCGACGGAGACTCGTGGGAATCATGGACGCAAAAAGGATGCTCGTGTGAATTCTGTTTCTGAAACATTTTTGACCGTGTACCTACTAAACGGTGTTCCGATCAAAATTTGGTTAAACAGTACGGTGTTTGAGTCGATCAAAGTTTTTATTAATAAGTCAAAGTTTAGTCAAGTTTAGTTAATACAGAATACAGGAGAAATATTCAGCTAAGCTTCCTTTGTTGCCGAACACAAATTGCCGGGTCTTTCGTTTAACACCTGCCATAAGATTTTGTACAGTCTCCTTGTCCACATTAGTCGCCGCAGAACGCCAGTTTGCCATGAACTGTTTCTCGCTCAACAGCTTTTTGAATCTTCTTAAGGTTCCGCTTTACGATGGCCCAATATTGTTCGATTGGGCGGAGCTCTGGCGTGTTGGGAGGGTTCTTGTCCTTGGAAACCACTTGAACAATGGGTAAACAGAATAGCACTCCCTGGCATTTTTTTCTGTAATAGCAAGATGACAAATCCGGCGCAAATAGAACGGAACAATTGTGTCGTTTCAGCGAATGCAGTAGACGTTTTTGTAGGCACTCGCTCAGATAAATTTCCTGGTTGACGGTTCCGGTCGCAATGTAAACGTTGCTCTTCAAGCCACAGGTACAGATGGCCTACCAAACCAGGCCACCTGCTACCTGTCCCCGTCCGATTATCGTATGAAATTCGTGTCCTGGAAGCCGTTTAAAGTCTGCCTTGACGCAATCAAACTTCGTCAGCAACGTCATGTACAATTTATGCGATCGTGCTTTGGCCGACGTGTTTTGTTTATCGCCGCGATTTGGAGTCACCACTTTCTTGTAAGTCGACAGTCCAGTTCGTTTTTTAGCTATATCCACGGTTGAAAGCGCCACTTCCAGATTCTTTGCGACATCTCGGGGGGAGAGGTTGGGGTTCCGTTCGAAACAACGAGCAACTTTTTTTGTCGTCGCTGTGGCCTCCGGCTGTCGATGTCCCCCCGATCCAGAATTTCTGGCAGTCGACAAACGTTGGCAACAGTTGATTTAGCCACATTCAACAATTTCGCCAACTTGGCATGAGAGTAGCATGGATTGTCACCGTGCACGTGCAAAATATTTATGCGTTGTTTCCCTTCCTTCGACGACATTTTGATAATTGAAGTGCTAATCTCAAAATCAAAAAAGAGGCATGATGCTTCACGCACATATCTTCAAAATGAGGGGTGATCAAACATTTTTAAATCACGATGAAAGGAAACGCGGCAAGTTTAAGTCGACCAAATTTTGATCGAAACACCCTTTATTTTAAGAAATTGAATTGAAACTAGTCGGAGTAAACGAAAGATTCATCGCATCATCAAATGCTGCAGTGAAACCGATTCTTGGAAAATACCTTCCAGAACTAGCCATAAACGCACTGTCAGGTGTCCAAAATCCATCAAACGAGTATGAGAGCGAATTCAAGGAAATCCTGATAAGTCTTACCGATATATGGCCAAAGAGCTGGAAATGTCACAGTCAATGATGAGGAGTATTTTGAAAGACAACTTTGGACTGAATCCATACAAAAAACCAAGAAAGCACAGCTTGACTGAAACGTAAAAGATCGCAAGAGTCGAAAGATGTCGGAAACGGCTCAATCCGGTCAGGTGATTATGAAATTCTGTTTTCGGACGCAAAATTGTTCCTGCTTCAGGATCACCTCAACCAGCACAATTATCGAGTGTGTGTAAGACATCTTTCTGATATGTCTCGTGATAAACTAGCTGTTCAAAGGTTTCAGAATGTTTCAATGGTGATAGTTCGGGGATGATTTTCCAAAACTTTGAAGGTTTCATTGCTGTTCATTGCCCCTGATATTTAAATCAATAGTTAATATTACACCGATAATGTTTGTAGAACCATTTGCTTCCTCTCGTAAAGAAACACTACAATAATACTATTTCGAACAAGACTCTGCCCTGTCCCACTGTACGAAAGCTACACAGGATTGGAGTGAGGACAATTTTCCGGATTTAATGCAAGCTTCTCATTTTTGTGACCACATACTTAACTGACTGGAATTCCCACTCACCCTGTATGTACTTTTATATTTTAAGAGAGCGAGTTCATTCTTAGTGTTTAAAGCTTATTGCTTTCGCAATTCGCTTATTGCTTGCTCTCAACGAAGTGTTCTAAATGCACTTCCACAGTTATTAATTAAGAGCTTTCGGTGCCAGGAACTATTTTTGCATTAGTGTGATTGTGCAGCAAGTACAATCATACCATATGCCCAGGGAGTCGAAAAAATTACCATAACGAAAAATTCCTAGACCTAGAATCGAACCCAGCCACCTCCAGCATGGTGTTGCTTTGTAGTCACGCCTTTACCGATCGAGCTAAGGGAGGATCTGGGAGAAAGCGAGCGCGTATTGACGCTATTACCATAACAAGGTAGAACTCGGGCAATAATTAGTTCTACAATCTCAAACGAAGAAACAGAGCATCATTTAACTTTCTCAGGCTAGATGCTCCCATCTACCCACTGTTTGTTTTTCAAGTAATAATTTAAAAATGCACCCTAAATAAGATCAATCTTCAACATTAAAATTTCCGTTTTTCCTTAATAACTACTGTAGGCTAAGTGGGTTCCCAAGCGAAGGAAAATGACGAACTGATATCATATAAGTTACAAGGTCTGCTATTCCAGATATTACTTTGTATTCAGTTGTAATCGAATTTGCTTATTACTATTGGATTATTTTGTTATCATACACACTACCAAAATGTCAAGTAAATTTATGTCTCCTGAGACCGACACATGCAAGCGTCCTTTAGCACATAAGAATGAGTTGAAAGAGATGGAAAAATAAATTCAATAAAACACATCTTTCGTTGAATTGCGTACGTGTAAGTTTCAGGAGACATAATTTTAGACAAAATATTTCTTTACGTTCCCCGAGTTTTTATTACCATGAATTACGTCTCGTATAAAACTCATAATTTCTAAGTGTTTATGTCATATATCACTGGAGGATGAATTATCAATTGTGTACTTGTCTAACTACTTAGGGCTTAAGTGGTTAGCTGGTCCCTCTTCTGTGCCCACTGATCATTACGCCATCGATCTTGGGTTCTAGAACGGTCTGAGAGGCCACTGTGCTTACTGCGTCCAAGATGTCCCAGTCTCACACATCCTCTGGATAAAGTTATCCAGGGTTGTGTCCCGAGCACCTTACGGTCATCATGTCCGTTCTTCTACATGTGCACTGTTTAAAGCAGCCATGACCTGGCTGGATCTGCGTCAACTGGATGTCGCCAACCAGCTCATCCAGAAAACTCCGGAATAAACCGAGCTTTGATGGAGCTGCTCCATTCCCTCTCACTTGACCATTGATACGGCCTAGTGATCTTTCGGATACCTATTGTGCCTACGTCCATTTTTATGATGAAGCCTATGAACCATCCCTGCCTCTATACAGACCGCGTCGCGTTACATTATGCGATATGCGGTTTACTACTCTTAGGAACATGAACCTGTGAGTACTCTCAAGTTTATCTAAATAGCTCTTAGTCCTTAAAGAAGTGGCCTACACCGGCCTGCCATCCCTGAATATGGACAGAGTGACACTAGCCAGGAACTTTCGCTAGCTCCCTTGCACCGCTCTTGCGAGATAATGCCGATACTGCCATGGAGTACTGCTTGTCGTCGATAATGATCCCCAAGAACCTCAAGGACCAACTGGAGACGATGGTGCAGCTTCCTGCACAAATCATCACCTGTTGCTCCGTTGCTTCTGTTATTGATCACCGTATTTCACGTTTTTTGATGGGCAAATTCCAGTTTTCGGGAGCGCATCCATTCCTCCGCTATACCAATGGAGTGTGTTGCCGTTAACTCCCTCTTCTATGGATTCGTCAGAGACCTCTACATACATCGTGTTGCAGAGCAGGGCCCAGTGGTGTGAATGTGAGTTCGCCTTCCGCGGTGCACCATGAAAACGTTAAGCTCTCCTTAACGGCTAAACGAACTACGGAGGGAGCGCCATAGGGGTGGATGTATTGGGGTGGATGCCAGTAAAACCCCAATTATGATAACTGGCTGCGAAAAGGATAACGAGTGGTACTGTTGCATTCGGGCTGGCTCCTGTGTCGTCTCCCTCAGTACTGCCGGGTGACACCGAGCAGGAAATGGCGAGGTTCCAGCGGCACAGGTTGTCTCCGTCCCATTAAAACCTTGGCAGGCCTCCAGAACGTTCCATTCTCCACCGCCCGACCTCGCCAGTCGGGAGGGAGTAGGCTCAGATGTCCCTATACCTGACATATGCTGATCATGCTGATATGAATACGGTTTCCCATGAAGGGCCGTGTCAACCCTCGCATGGCCTCCATGCTCGCCTTCAAGCTTGCATGCATAACCATGGGATCACTATAGCGACGACTCTTCGTGGGCTTGGATAGCGGCTGGAAGGAGATCAACAGAATGGAGGTAATACCTCAGCAACGACTCAAACCCCAGGAGAAAGCGAATCCGTTCGCTAAAGGCAGCCTAGTGAGGTCCCCACCACGTAAGAACGGTGGGATCTGGCGTGTCCCGACACTTGCGGAAGTGCCACGGCATCGGAAGCTAGGTGCAGGTCATGGATTCGTCAGGACTCATCCGGACCAGGGATAGGATGCGTAAAACCCTTCCTAAAATAGTGGAGAGTATCCGAGTAGTTGGATGCGATTATTGACTTTACGTCATCACCCAACAACATTGCTAAAGACCTGAAACTTAGCCTCCTTAGGATACGCATGACAGTGCAGGCTGCATGCAAGGAAAGGGAAGAGCTGGAAGCCAAGATCTTAGCCGAGCAAAGTGCGAAAGAGTTGGCACGGCTAGCAGCCACGGAAAGGGCGAGGGAGATAGCCTCGAAGCACGCTCAGACGGAAGAGTCAGTCTCAGCGGAGACTCCACCTCATCTACCAGGGGTATGGACCTCGAAGCGGGCTAAGCGGTCTCCGGATAAAACGGCACCTGGCGCTTCTAAGAAGCGGATAGGGAAACGTACACGTACGCGACCGTGACGGCGGGGTCCGGCTGGCCGCAAAGAGAGGCCCCGGCTCTAAGACCAGCGCCAAAGGGCGACGGTGCAGCTCGAAAGTTATCTCAAGCGCAGAAGAGGGGGCCCAAGTGGCAGGGCCCCGACGACAGCAACAATAGTTAGCACGGAAGCAGACGCTAGTGGGGACGAGCGACGACCTCAAACGTGGCAGGGATAACCACTGGACCAAGGTCCGGCAAAGAAGAGTAACATAACGAAGAAAGAAATGGAAAAGCGGCATGTGGCCGGCAAGCGTAACCGTGGGGAGAGCCCTCATCGTCAAGACCGAGGCGTCAAAGTACTCGGAGGTTTTGAAAGCGATGCGCGGGGACGCTAATCTGGAGGGCTAGGTGCCGATGTGCGGAGTATCGGCCAGATGATCCTGGAGCTAAAACGACAACAGAGCTAAAGGTTCCAACTTAAAGAGACCTGACAAAACAGGCCTTAGGTACGCGTTCTCGTTTCACAGGTAGATCGGTGTAAAAACCTGGATGAGATCCGCACCGCACTGCAGGAACAATGCAGGGTCGAGGAGTTGCCACCTCAGACATGCGGCTGCGGAAGGTTCCAAGGACCAGGTGGCAACAATGAGGAAGCGACAGACGACGCGGACGCGACGTTGGAAGTCGCGAAGTGAAGCGGCAATGGTCTATATGCCCACTTAGCCTGCATCAGCACAAGGCGTAGGACTACAAAGTCCTCCTAAAATCCTTGATGTGTGCCGGGAAAACGGACGGTAAGCACATCTTGTGAGGGAGGGGGGTGGTGTTTAACGTTCCCGGCCGCTAAGGATATTCCAAAGATCCAATCGTAATGCAGGTAACCCAACTAAATCTGAATCATTGTGAGGCCGCCCAGCAACTGCTGTGTCAGACAGTTCGCGAGTCGGCATCGGCTATCGCCGCAATATCCAGCCCATATCGCATCCCGATCGGCAACGGAGTAATTTGGTGCGGACAGGTCCACTATAGCGGAATTATGGACGACGGGCAGAGTACCCGGTTCAGGAGGTTGTGGCTTCGCGATTGTAAAAGTGAATGAAGTATTCTTCGGCAGCTACTACGCACCAACAAGATGGTCGATTGAACAGTCCAATATGCTCAATCGAATGGCAACTGAGCTAACTGGCCTGAACCTGTTGGTAATAGAGGAGGACTTTAACGCTTGGGTGCTTGAGTAGCTGAGCCGCCTTACCAACCCCAGGGACCTGAATCTTCTGGAGGCGTTGGTTAGGCTCAATGCCCAAGGAACATTGTTGGTTTTATCATGGTTTTATAGCATTCTTGAAGTCTAATTCTATAATCGATTAAATCGATCTATAATCGATCTATAATCGATTAAACTTTCAGCAGTCTTGGGCTGCTTAACAATTGGAGGGTGGATGATGAAAGCTACACCCCATAGCAACAATTTTGCCAAAACCCTACTAAAAAGAGAAATCAGTTAACCTAGTACATTTCATTAAGCACAATCCAGCTGTGCCGTTCGGTGAAAAAAACAAAATATGAATTCATGTTAATGTGGATCACTTTGGGTTGTGCCATTGGTAGCTACACAAATTAGAGATATTGCCTAATATATTGGACTGGTGCAGCCACAACTCCTTGCAAACATTCATGGCGGCGTTTTAAAAACGGTATCTTTGGAGATCGAATGAGTCACGTTCTAAAAAGGAAGCATGAAAGTAGCCTCAACGTATTGTCGTCGTTAGTGCTGTATGCGTGCCCTGAATGTTGAAAGAAGTGCGATGAGTTACTCAATAGCCAGCATGTTTCATGAAAGTCCAGACGCTGAAGTTTTTATCGCCGAAATCATGATGTGAAAACCATGATATGCTGTGCTGCATGTAACAGACCGATACGTGAAATGCGTAGAATGTGGAAAGTGAATATTGATGTCTGTTGCAAATTTTTGTAATAAAACACATTTAAATGTTTTACAAATATACAGTCGAGTAATAAACTGAAAGTAGACGATAATAAACAAAATATCATGTATTCTCAGGTTTTTTCGTAATTCATAGAAAAATTGTCTTCTCAGGTGTGTTAAAGCCAAATTTTCTTTTTGATAAGGATATGGACACTTTCCCGAAGGAACTCGAATACCGAAGAACTTTCTAGTGGTGCTTAGTCAGAATCTTACAAAATGCCTCCGATGACCTTGTTTTACAAAACGTGCAGTTAGAATTCGGACACGCTCTATATGTACGACAGGAAAAAAACAAGATTTTAGAAATCAGCATATGTCAATGCAGACCAAAGTGAAGACGAAAATGGGACAGACGAATGTAGAAACAAACCATCGGTGAGATCCTTCAAATAAATTTATTGTTACAGTGATTAATATTTGCAATTTTAAATACGCACCAGAATTTGAAAAAAACTATTACTTTTTTAATACTGAAAGTATTGATCCAATTGATGTATGGTAGTACTCATGTAGAGCTACTTGCTTAACCGTTGTTGTGATCTTCAACATTGTTCAAAAATATCAATAGGTCTAACATACATACATACAAACAGAAAATATCCGCTTAAGAGCTCAAGGTTGTATTGCTCATCACGCAGTAACCATACTATGGCTGTCATGCACATTTGAATAATTTGTAGATAATTTATACCAGGATAAAAATTTATAAAAAAAATCCCAAGAAGAAATCAGCCCAAGAAACGAATCCAGGCCCAAATTTGAATAGGCATCAGAGCCAAACAAAGTGGTCTTGTAATCCGGAGATGGACGCATTTTAAATCAATTTTATTTTCCGGCCTGAAATCATCATCCTTCACATTTTCTATACAATCTAATTTCCGATTCGTGTCACATATCTTAAAAAAAAATCTTCACAACAAGTAATACGCTACGCCACAAAATCGATGATTTTTGCCAAATGTACCTACTTATGAGCAAATCTCAAGAGATTTCCCTCTGCACCCCTCGGAGGATAAAAAGAAATCCTTTTCGAACATAATAATTTCGTTTTTTCGTCAATGGCGAGCACGACAAATCGAAGGTAGTAAATTTGTCCAACCGAATCCGTATGTGATTTCGGGGGGGTCTGGGGTGAGATGAAACATGGGTTTTCACCCCGACGTTCAAGCGTTCGATATTTCGAAAACTATCGATCTTCCACAAAATATATCTAGTAGAATTTTTCCCCGGGGGTGCGACTAACCACCTCTTGAAACCCCTCCCTCTAATGGCTTCAAAACCACACAAAGGAAAGTTCGCCTCCTTCCTCCCGCCTTTCGCATCCGTCATGCACGGTTGCCCCTGGGAAGTAATTCGTTTGCGCTCCTTCAGAATCGATTTCCACGCCCGGATTCTTCGGAGGCCGAAGTCGGTTAGGGATTAACAACTGTTTTCGCTGCTGATTGAATTGAATTCGATGATACGGTTCGATGGGCTCAGGATGGGCGGGATGCTTGACGCCAAGAGCTTACTTACAATTCCCGGTAAAGCAATTCGGAGTAGGAAATCCGATTTCAGGGAATCTATTAATCCGTTAATGGAATGTAAACCAGCGTAGCGAGATGACCCTTGGCGGGAAAAGAGTTTCCTGGAACCTACGCGGCGACTGTTCGCCATTTCTTGGTAGTGTTGTTGTTGTTGTTAAATGCAAAGCAGCAGTTCCTCATCCGGGACCGAGCTGATAACAGCTAGCCGACGATCCTTTTTTAATTACTTTCAGTCGGCACTGGGGCTGAGGATGAGTGAGAGGGGAAGCCTCTAAGCTCCATAAATCACTAGAAGTATACACAATACAAGAAAAAGGAGGAGAAGAGAGCGGCTCAGCTGGTTTAATTTATCTTCTTCCATGAAAATTGACTGGCTCGGGAAAATAGCTCCACGTTTTAGCGGAGTTGAGTGCATGTAAATCTGAAACGGGTATTCCAATCTAACTCCAGCTTCGGCACTCAACAAGTCGAAAAAGAGAGTCTGAATCGAAAGCCAGACAGTTTTCCCATTTTCCATAGCTAATCAACTACCCTCCGCACAAAGAGAGAAAATAGCGACCGAACAAGTGGAGAAGGATTAATTATAGCAATTAAACGTCAATAAAAATACATCTGCTGTGTAATTACGATGATAATTTCTACTTATTTCTGTTTGCTACTGGTTGGCCTGCCGTTTCCTGTTCTGTTGTGTTGGCTTTATTTCATATAAATAGTTTTCGCACTTGCATACTATCCCCCCATCGGAAAGCAATTCCAATGCAGAGAGTCTGTTCTAGTGGTGCCAACTTGTTTTTGCTGGTCGAGATTTGTTCGGCTGCAATCGCCATAAGCTTCGAACCGCTGCTATTGGAAGTGATTTGAATACGGAGTCTGGGGGCTGTTGACCTACCCCATATGGTCATAACAGCTAGTGAAGATGCTTTCTTCGGGACGTGGGTTCCAATCGAAGTCATTGGCGCTCACGAAGGCCAAACCCGTCCCGATCGTCATGATGATCACCGACCATCGCAACTTATGGCAAGACACTAATTAAATCCAACAATCGCCGTTGTTGACTTTCCCTGCATCTCCTCCGATAATCGGCATGAAAAATGAACTTACCTCTGACGGTGCACGATGACAAAAATGACCTCATCGGTCCAGCTGCAGCGTGAATCTTCCCATCCCACGCCATTTATTACAAGATTATGTGACTGTCTCTAAAGCAGTTCCGGCTTGCATCTCTCAAAGCCCGGCTAGCGGAGATTCCCGGAGATTGTTGATGGAAAACGAATATTAACATCAACGAAGAATGATGTATGTGGATGGTAATGCGATAGCCGTAAAAAAAATATCGTCGCAAGATGCTACCCTTCGTACATACATTCAAGTGTACAGGGTGCGGCAGAAAATAATGCGAAAATGTTCAAACTTGAGCATTGGGTTAATTCGTATAGCTAGTGACTAATTTCCGTCGAAAGTGTATTTGTTTATGTTTACTTTCAAGTGCTGCATCCAAACATTCTATTTGCTATATTGCAAATTCGTCAAAATGTTCGAGAGGTGATCACTAGTTTGTTGCTCGCCCAGAAGAGGCCGAAAGAGATTGCCAAGGTGGTAGGGTGCCACTTGGCAACAATTTACCGCAGAAAAAAGTCCCTGCAGGATGGTCCTAAGAAGCGGAAGCCGGGAAGCGGACGTCCGCGCTTTGCACGCACGCCGAACGTGATCAAATCGGTCCGTGCAAAAATTGCTCGCAACCCGGTGCGTTCCATAAAAAAAACTTGCAAAGGAAGCCAATATTTCGGAGAAATCCATGCGGAGAATCATCAAAGAAGACCTGCATGCATCTTCCAGAGCCAGAGTGAAACGCCACTTGATTACGGACCGGGTCAAGGAACTACGAGTGACTCGTTCCAAGAGATTGCCTTTCTTGTTGAAGTCCTGTTCTCCTGCTTTTCAGCATCGATGCTGTGGCCAACAGCTGCAGGGACCGGTTCATTTTACCGCAGAAAATGGAGAACGTTCCGGAAAAAGTGAAATTCAAATTTCGAACCAAACATCCGGCTGGTGTCATGATGTTCGGCTTGATGGCGTCCAACGGTTTGAAAATGCCGCCTGTTTTCATTGATGCTGGAATTCAAATCAATACCGAAGTGTATATCGGTATTTTCAAGGACCAAGTGCTTCCCTGGGTGAAGGCCAACTTCTCCGAGGACCAAAACGTTGTCCTACAGCAGGATGGAGCGCCGAGTCACACGTCTAATCGAACTCAACAGTGGTTGAACGATAACTTGAAGTTTTGGCCACCGTGCTATCACACCCGAGTTTGAAAACCCTGAAGTCAACCATAACACGCACAATAGGCTGATGCAAAATTCGAAATATTTGCTCCCCTAAGCTTAATCGACGCCAATTCGGGTCCTGATAGTCCCCAAAAATTTTTAACACATTTGGTTTTAATTTGGCTTTGCACACGCTATTCAAAGTTTGTATGGGAATTAGTATGAAGAATCTCAAACTTACATTTCCAGATCCCTAACATCTTGATATTATGTCCTTAAACCAAATCTTTTAAATATTCATATAGTGTAAGTTGCCAACTATCAAAATGCCGAAGATACCTGACATGTAAATTTTATACAAAAATAGATATTCAACAAATATAATAATAAGAATTAAAAATATGTAATGTATATAAAATATATAACTATAATATATATAAAATAAATAAAATAATATTAATAAAATAAAAAACATAAAACATATGAATATAATATATAAAAAAATAATAATAAGAAAACAATAATAAGAATAAAACATCATACCTAAAGTGTGTATTTTATGTTTTATTGAATAACTACTTTTGTATAAAATTTACATATCAGGTACCTTCGGCATTTTAATAGTTGACAACTTACACTATATGAATCTATATTAGATTTGGTTTAAGGACATAATATCAAGATGTTGAGGATCTAGAAATGTAAGTTTGAGATTCTTCATACTAATTCCCATACAAACTTTGAATAGCGTGCTATAAAGCCAAATTAAAACCAAATGTGTTAAAATTTTGGGGACTATCAGGACCCGAATTGGCGTCGATTAAGCTTAGGGGAGCAAATATTTCAAATTTTGCATCAGCCTAACGCACATGGCAGTCAATGTCGGAGGACTACGTCCGAAAGGCATGCTCTGACTTCTGGCGTCGGCTCGGGGATGTTATTAATAAAAATGGAGGACACATTGAATAAATTTGTTAA